>PVKS010019968.1:0-37592 GCA_004027875.1 Aplodontia rufa | reverse complement strand
TTTAAAGAATGAAAATGAAGTTGTTTGTTTTGGATGAGACACTAATTTTGCACATTCTTTTTTTGTGTGTGTGTATAAAATATGCATATATTCTGGATATTGCAGTTATCCCCAGGAGTGCCCCCCCAATTACCCTCCCTTATCCCTCTCTTCCCCTTCCCATTATAACTCTAAGAAAAGTATTAGATTGTAAAGCATTACATCTTATCTGGATTTAACTCATGCTACTAGACCAACTTTCTCATTGTCCAGGGTCTAGACCCCACCTCCACAGATGAGTGGAGAAATCGACCCTTAGATCTCTGGGTTAAGCTGATTTTACTCATCATGATCTCTTCCATAACCATCCATTTACCCTCGAAGGCTGCAATATCATTGTTTCTAATTGCTGTGTAATATTCCATGGTATAAATGTACCACAGTTTTTGAATCCATTCTTCCAGTAAGGGACACCGGGGTTGTTTCCATAGCCTAGAAATAGTAAATTGTGCTGCTATGAACATCGATATTGCTGTGTCACTGTAATGTGCTGATTCTAAATCCCCTGGAAAGATTCCCAGGATTGATAAACTCACTTCAACAAATAGATTGGAGTAGCTCCATAATTCTTTGCTACATATCTCTCCACCATATATCCTTTCTCTAGACTTTTCATATTTTCATGACACATGTTAATCATGATGTTCCATTTAGAGACTCAATTATACTTTCTTTACTTCACATTGTCCTAAAATTTTGAAAATATCCTGAATTCTCAGACTTCTCTCTCACACTCATATTTTATGAAAGCCAACTTTTCCATGCATTAGCCACATAAGAGATATAAAATATGATAATCATGGATCCAAAAGATAAAATGTGAGACTTTGGATTGATTCAATCCTAGGCCAACAAATAAAAAAAGAATGCTCTAATAACTAGGGTTGTTGATATTTATTGAATCCACTTCTTCATCTGTCTTGTTTTTAACAGTTCTCAGAAATCAGATATGGTATTTAGCAGTAGAATCTCAAATACTTAAAATAGGAAGGATGTTATCTGATAACTGTATTTAGAAAGAATATAATACATGCTTAGTTACAAAAAGATGACTGAAAAATACGCTACATAAAGGTGTTGGTCTATGCTTTTTTAACTCTAACAAAAATCCTGTTTTTGAATTCTGAAAAAAGACAGTGTGAAAGAAGGGGAAATAAAGTGGGTAAACCAGCATATTGTCACTTATGTGTCAATCTAGATGAAAGATCCCCATTATTCTGAATAATCAAAATGCACATGCTCACTTTCAAAGTTCTTCTCCCCTTTCTTTAATACTTCAGATATTTGGCATATTTAAAAGTAACTACTGATTTGTATTTCACCAATGTTAAAATTAAATTACAAGAAGATTACGTGTCCAGCCTCACCAACTTGGTGAGCCACTAAGCAACTTAGTGAGTCCCTGCCTCAAAATAAAAGGTAAATAAGGCTGGGATTGTGCTCTGTGGTTAAGTGCTTGTGGGTTTAATTCCAGGTACCAAAAAAATTCAGTTAGCATTATCATGAAAATATTATCTTAAAAAATAAGTTCAGTGGGGCTTGAGCAGTGGTTCAGCAGCTGCACTTGCCTGGCATGCACATGGACTTGGGTTTGAATCCCAGCACCATGTACACAACACAGTGTTGGAGCAATGAAAGCCACATGAAAAAACTAAATAGAATTGATTATCTCTTTCTCTCTCATTCACTATCCCTCTCTCTTTAAAAAAAAAAATCATATTAATGATAGACTTTCTGGAAAATAAGCTAATATTTTAATCCTACAGTACAATTTGTGTCTAAGAAATGCTTTTAACAGGATATAATTTGGGCAGTCTGTGATTACTTACTGTAAATAATCTGATCATCTATGATTTATGGTCATACTTTCTAGGAAAGTATCAATCCAAATATGAAATTGAGTTATGTGACTGATCAGGTCTTTGTTACATAAAAGACTTAAAAGTACATGTAGGGCATAAAAGCCTTTAATTTTTGCAGAGCTGGGACCTTCCAGGAACCAAAACAAAGTCCCTATGAATATCAGTTCTTCCAATCAATTAAAAAAGATTTCACACATGCTACTGATAGTAACAGCAATGAGTTTATTGAAGGGAGAAGAAAAAGGAATGGGGACACTCTTATGGAAGAGAGTGGGTCCTGTCGAAGAGGAGAGGGGCAACATGCCTCTTCTGTACTCCAGTTTTATTGGGAATCCCAGAGAAATTTCCAGAGAGTCCCCTAGGTCCACCTCTTTACTTTTGACTGACAGCAAGATGACATTAGACTTTCAAGTCTTTACTGACATGACAATACCAGCTCACCTTGATCCATGGTTACCAGTTCTAACTGGATCTTTCTATGATTAGGAGGAAGCATCCTTATCTCTGAATTTCAGAATCCTGTCATAACCATCTCTCCCTTCAGATTAATAATGTCTTCTTATGGACATCACTTTGGGACTGCATTTCTCCAGCAGATAATAGGTAGTTTGCTGAGGAATGTACCACAGCCTGTCCACTTAGACCAGGCAAGGCAGCAGGTAAGGTGATTCTTGGATAAGAAAACATATGGGGGTCAGCACAGTGGGCCCATTTGATAGAATTATTTTCTTAACCTGGTGTCCCCCAACAACATGTTAAGCTTCCCTCTTGATATATGAAGAAGACACTGGGGAGATGAATTAGCACTAGCAGACATCTCCCTGATTCACTTATGCCTTAATATTATCCATATAATTTAAATTACTGATAAATTATTATTTGTAGGATCTCTGAGTCATTTAAATATGTCTCTATAATTATTTGTGATATCTTATTTTCTGAAAGGATTGCATTGACCATAAAGCAATAAGGGCTAGTTGTAATGGACAGTCAAGGAATAACTGATATCACAAGCCTACAATGAGCTGAATCCCAGAAGCTTTGATTGAGCATGATTTATGGAGTAGACATTGTGTTAAGTATTTTGGGGGAGACCAAAATAGATGCAAATTCAACCCAATGAAAGATTGTTTGTGATATCAACCTAAAATCTTTTTAAAAGCAGATTTTAAGATAAAGATACAGGGCTGGAGGAGTAGCTCAGTGGTTCTGGTGCTTGTATAACATGCACAAGGCCACTGGTTCGAACCCAGCACCACATACACAACAAAGTGTTTGAGTGACAAAAGCCACATGAAAAACTAAATAAAATTTGATTCTGTCTTTCTCTCTCACTATCCCTTTCTCTCTAAAAAAATAAAGGTAATATTGGGCTGAGGATATAGTTCAATCTCATAACATTTGTCTAGCAAGTGCAAGGTCCTAGGTACAATCCTTAATCCACAAAATAAATAAACTATTGGAGGTCAAGAGAAGAAGAGATCCATTACAACTGGAAGTCTCACAGAAGACTTAAAATTTTGTTGGTCCTTTGTGAATAATTTTATGTTTGACAGGTATAAGTGCAGGATACTGTAGGTAGTGAGGGTAGTTAACATAGGTGGATTATATGACAATTTAATCAGGACAGCTCAAAGCACCTTTTAATTCCATTGAAATTTGTTTCTATGTGTGATAATTTTTGGAATCTTTATATCTAAACATAAATAATAATCAAGTATATTTTTATTCTAAACATTTCCATAGTCTTTAGGAATAACTCAAATATGTCATAGTATAAATGTTGACATACAGCCCATCATATTAAATAAAAAATCATTCTAGTTTTTCTTGCAGTGAAATTGTTGATTGAATCACCTATTAAACAGGATGATTTTTAACAAGTGAATTCAATAATAGAAATAGTGTCATATCATACAGAAATAATCTAATATGCAAATCCAAGTTAAGATATTTTCTATAACAAAAACCTAATTCAAATTAGATGAAATATAAAGAGGATTTATTATTACATTCACTTAAATAGTGCAGAAAGAAGCACACTGTCTGGGGATTTATCTGCATCATGAAGGTCTCATTGTCTTTTGGTTTTGCTACTCTCCTTCTCCAACATGGAGTTGTTGTTAGACTGTTTTCCCTCAACTTGACAGTACATCTGCATGTGTATACTACTTTTTCTTTTGGTAGATTATGGAGATTGGATTTTTAGCCATTAATGAACAAGTTACTGCTTCCTCACTTATTATTTGCATGCATTAGATCATTGATTTAGGCTTGAATTACCAAACAAATAATTGTGGCAGGTTTAGAAATATTAGAGAATGGATACCTAGCAGGAAGAGATGTCATAAGTTTTGAAAAATAATGACTCATTTCTGTGTTTGTATTTTTTTTAATTTGTTCAACATTGTCTTACATATGAGAGGGAATCGTTGCCACACATTCATGAACACATGGATATTGACACAGCAAGCCAAGGCTGATGTCAGATCATGATCTTTTTGTGTTACTCCCGTTTCCATGTTTCCCCTACTTCACCCTTGTGTTAGTTGGGCTTCTCATGAAAGTTGAAAGTTCCCAACTGGGTTGATAACTCCCCTACTCCCTCCCACCAGGTGCCTTGATGTCCCTCCTAATCCCACCCACCTCCTGGGCCCCCTCCCTTCATCCTCCAGCATCGTAGGCAAGATTGCCCCTGTTCCTGTGAAAATTCACCCATGTTGAGGTTATTATTAGCTTAGCCAACTTTAAGTCTGCCAATTGTATTCTAGCTTCCACATATGAAAGAAAACACTCAGAGCTTGAGTCTCTGAGTATGGAATATTTCACTCAAGATGATTTTTTTCATCTCTATCCATTTGGCTGCAAATGCCAAGATATCGTACTCTCTAACAGCATTGTAGAATTCCATTGTATAAATGTACCACAGTTTTTGAATCCACTTGTCCAGAGAGGATCATCTGGTTTGGTTCCATAGTTTAACTATAGTAAAGTGAGCTGCTATAAACATTAATGAAGTTGTATCTCTGTATTATGCCAATTCTAGCTCTTTTGGGAAAATACCCAGGAAGTGGGATAGCTGGGTCCTAAGGTGGTTCCAGCCCTAGTTTTTTGAGGGGTCTCCATACTGCTTTCCAGAGTGGCTGTACAAGCTTGCAGTCCCACCAAAAGTGTGAATGTGTTCCTCTCTTCCCACAACCCATCCAGCATCTGTCATTGTTCATATTCTTCATTTTTGCCACTCTGACGGGAGTGAAGTGGAATCTCAGTGAAGTTTTGATTAGCATTTCTCTGATTGCTAGTGATGTAGAGCATTTTCTCATATATTTATGGGCTTTTTGGACTTCCTCCATTGAGAAATTTCTATTTTAGGTCCCTGACCCATTTATTGATTGGATTATTTGTGGTTTTGGTATTCTTTTTTTTTATATTTTGGATATTAGCCCTCTGTCTGATGTGTAGGAGGCAAAGATTTTCTCCCATTGTGTAGGATCTCTCTTGACACTCTTGACTAATTCTCTAGCTGTGCAGAAGCTTTTTAGTTTAATGGCATCCCACAGACTGTCCTTTTTCCACACTATGCTTTTGCTTCCTTTATCAAATATCAGATGGTTAAGGATTTGAGGGTGTGTCTCTGTAACTTCTATTCTGTTCTATTGATAGTCATTTCTGTTTTGATACCAATTCCATGCTGTTTTTGTTACTATAGATGTGTAGTAAAATTTCAGGTCAGATATTGTGATATCTCCTGCTTCCTCTATCTTGCTTAGTAATGTTTTGGCTGTTCTGGGTCTTCTTTTATTCCATATGAATTTGTATTTTTATATTTCTTAAAGTGATACATTTTATTTTAGTGTAGAACATCTTTTAGTGAATAAGAAGAAATGGAGAACAAAAAATCAGCAGCTACATCTAGCCATCTCTACCCTGTTGCTTTATTAGTGTGTTGATCAACAAATACTTCAGTCTATATCCAGAATGTTTATAATGTGTTCACACAGTTTAATTCAATGAAAAACCCCTAGTTTAGTTTTTATGCTCTCTTTAATAATCTGATATTTTAGTTAGGATAAACATTGATATTATTCTTAATTATAGACTGAAATGTGTCCCCCATAAGCTTCTTCTGCTAAATAGCAATATTTTTATGGACTGACACATATTTTAAATACTGGAATTATTCATATTAGAAAATTGAATGAATGATTTCTTTTGAGAAACTAAAAACTGTACCCAATGAAAATGGTAAATGCCACATTCTACATGAAAATAATCCTTCTGTATTCTGTAGCTATTCATTTTAGTTAGGATGAAAGTCCTCTAGCTTACTTCAATTATTATAACCTTTTATTCCCTGGAAACAGTCTGAAGTTGCCATTTAGAACATTCACCTGACTTCTGAAAGAATCTAAAGTGCTCATGTCGAACACCACCTCCGACTCTAAAAAAAATCTTTTCCTTAAAATCCATTGATGATTGACTCATTCATTCAATGAGAATATATTTGTTAGGTACCTTCTTGCCAGACACTCCATACAGATAACAGAAGAGAGATTCTTGATATTTATTGAGAGTCTATAACAAAGATGTAATGTTTTAGAAAAGGCATGTTTCAGAATTTAATGAACAACACCATTTAATTTATAAGCAGAGGAAGAGAGAGAATTCCAAAAGGAATAGAATGCAGACATTAACTAATGGAAAAATAAAGCTCTGTCTTGAAAATGAGGACACAAAGTTTCAAGAATGAGCTTAACAGACTGGAATGGCTAAGTAATAAAAATATCAGAAAGAAACCATAACTGAGTTTTGTCATTATTACTGCCTTTGATGACTTCTTGAGAACATTTTCCTATGTGTGATGCATGCAGCAACCAGTCTGCAGTGGGTCTTGAAGGACCGAAGTGAGAATAAACAAAGCAAGAATATGTTCTCCAAATTCCAGAAAGGTGGCTGAGAAGAATCAGTGAGATAGCAACACAGGTTATCTGGAAATAAAAGGGAAAATAGAAGCACCTTTATATGCTTCTGAGGAAGAAGCAAGCAATTGACTTTCTGAAGGTAGAAGGAGAGAACATAATTGGTGAAACAAGGTTAAAAAAAGATGAAGCAAATATGGGCAGTCTGTGTGTAACTGGAAACACATTTTTTCCCCATGAGAAATAATTCTTCTCCCTATGGAAATTGGAAATGATTGTTAGGAATAGGCGTAGCTATAGTTAGGATTGCTAATATAAACAGAGTATAAGGAATTAGGAGACCATTGTCAAGGAGATTGAATTACATAAAAACATTTAGAAATACTAATTAATTCAAATAGGACAAGATGACGGAAGCTGAAGGAGACTTTCAAGACTCTTTTCAGATGAAAGTCTTGAAATGTAACATAAGAAGAGTTAAAGACACTACCAACAGATGTTGTAGCAATCCTGAATTATATACCTTATTCAAAATAGATTAAAATTTATAGACATGGTAAATGAACAAAATTATGAAATTTAACTTTTATCATGGTCTTACTGTGTGCCACACTTTTCCTAACATTTTAAATTAGGATTTTCATTCCTCTGAGGTGTGGTACTAATTGCTTCACCATTTTATAAGCAAGGAAACCAAGGCACACTAAGTAAATAATTTAATCAAAATTATACTATAGAAAAGCAAAAGGTTAAAAACTAGGAGTTCTAGTTCTTGAGTTCATACTTTTAATCACTACCTCTTTTTCCTCTAGCATCTCTGAAATTAGCTATTTCAAGGAATTAAAGGAGTAGTTGAGATATAAAATATTGGAGGATATTTTAAAATAATTGACAGCAAATCTTTTACATAGTTTCAAGCTTTTTTCTAACAGTTGTCTGGTGTCAGTGGATGGCTTCTCTGATAAATTAATTGGAGTTTTGTTGGGTTTCAATAGCATAAATAAAATGGTAATTGATTAGAGAGGTCTGGCAACAGAATTGTTGAATAGTTGGAACCTCCATTCTGTTTTCCATGATGGCATGTAATTTATATTCCTACTGAAAGTGTATAAATGTTCCCTGTTGTCTACATCCTCACAAGTGTTTGTTACATTTTGTCTTCTTGAGATTAGCCATTTTAACTTGGATGAGGTGACATCTTTCTGTGAACTTTATTTCCTTTACTGTGATGATTAGTGATGCTAAACATTTTTTTCATAGGCCTCCTGTCCATTTGTATGTCTTCTTTTGAGAAATATTTATTGAGACCTTTTGTTCATTTATGATTTAGGTTATTGTCATTTTTACTATTGAACTGTATGTGTTCTTAAATATTCTGATGTTAGGCCCTTGTCAGACTAACAGTTTACAAATACCATCTTCTGTTCTGCATATTGTTTCTTTACTGTTGATTGTTTCCTTTGAAGAAGGTTTTTACTTTGATGTAGTTCTATTTGTTTCTTTATGCTTTTGATGGATATGTTTTTGAAGACTTATGCAAAGAATCCTTTTGCAGTCCAAAATCATAACGCATATTTCCCCATTTTTTCTTCTATTATCTTCATACTTTAGGAGCTTATTGTCCTTAATCCATTTAGCTTTGATTTTTGTATATGGTGAGAGATAAGGGCCCAGTTTCATTCTTCTGCATGTGGATATCCAGTTCCCTGAGCACCACTTACTGAAGATATTCCTTTCCCCAATATATGTTCTTGATACTCTTGCACTATTCTCAGTTCCAAAAGAAAGAATCAATGTAATATTCATCAACAGATAAATTGATGAAATTTTGCACAAATGTGCAGTGCATTGTTATCCATCTATAAAAAAAGACAATGAAATCCTGCCATTTTTGGCAACATTTATGATCTGGGGGATATTTACGTGATGTGAAATACACCAGGCATAGAGGGACAAATATAATATGGTTTCACCTATATGTGAAATCTAAAAACAGTGTTTTCATAGAAGAAGAGAGCTAACGGGTGGTTACAAAAGGCTTGGGAGCACAGGGAAAGAGATGGATGAGGAGAGGTCAGTCAATGACTACAAAGTTACAGATAAGACAAATAATTTCTGGTGCTCTATTACATAGTAGGATGGCTGTAGCTAATAATAATCTGATGTATATTTCAATATGATTAAAAACAAGGATCCTGAATGTTTTTTACCACAGGGAAATGATGAATGTTTTAAATGGAGTGATGGATTGGTTAACTACCTTGACTTCCTAATACAAGGTATAAATGGATTGAAAATTGACACTTTTCCCATAAATGTATATAATTATTTTGTGTCAATCACAAATAAAAAAATGTTAAAAATTAGAGTTAATGTGGTAGGAAACTTCAAGACAATATGCTTCTTATGATACAGTGCAAAAATAAAAAGAACTTTGTTCCCTTTATTCTGTGTGTACCTTGTATGAGTTTGAAAATAGATGTTTTTGCAACTATTATATAAAGAAAGGAAAATATTATTGGTATAATGTGAATTGAAAATACCTGAACATACCTGCATTTTGACATACTGTAAACTGAAATAATTATACATCTTATTGATTAACCCACTTTTAATAAGACATTTTACTACTTCAAGTCAAGAATAGCAAACAATGAAAACTGTAAAAAAAAAGAGAGAGAGAGAAAAAATTACCCTGGTAATGCTTATTAATTATTTTAAAATTATTCTTACCTTTTTTAAGTGACACAGATAGACAAACTGTAAATGTAGCCTCCTTAATATTATATCTTATCATTTTTCCATGATGCACTGTTGTATTAGTGTTCCTTATAATTACATACTTAATTTAAGTTTTAAACCAAACCAATTGTAATACAGTGTTGGCTTACATTAAGCTTGATTCCCATGGTAAGACAAAAGAAGATCTATATTAGGGATTTAAAAAAAGATGGTGACATTGCTGAGTAGTAATAATTGTGCACAGGTTCAGAAGAGAAGGGCACACCTGCAATCAAGCAGCAAGAGTTTTCATCAAAGCCAAGTATATCAAAATAGTAACCTTCAAAAATACTACAAAGTGTTTTTAGCATTAGTTTAATTTTTTAAAAGAATGGAACACTTACTTCTAAAACATAGTAATGTGTCACATGCTTCTAATTTTAAAAATGAGAGAAAAATAAATCACTCATCATGTATGTTAAATATATGGTTGCAAATTGCATTATTTATATTGGAGATTAAATACTATGCTTTCTATCTTTCTTTTTTTTTAAGAGAGAGAATCAATTTTATTTACTTTTTCACCTGGCCTCTATTTCTACAACACTTAGTTGTGTATGTGGTGCTGGAGTTTGAACCCAGGTCCTTCCTCATGCCAAGCAAGTGCTCCAAACGCAGAGCTTCCACTCTAGCCCCTATGCTTTCCTATATTTTAAATATAAACTTAGGAAGCAAGTAACAGTGACATCTTTTGCTCTACAGTTTTGAAGCAAAAAATTATAATATGGTTAGAAACTCTGTGCTATATAACAGAATTTAAATGTTCCACTTTGAACTACAGAATTTTAGAAAAGCAGAAAAAAAAATGTGTTATTTGTGGGACTCCAGCCCATTTCTAGGAAAATGATGAAATAATCATTTTTTAGGGAAAATGTCAGAGCATTCTCCCAGCAAATACTGGTAACAACAAAACACAGCTGCAAATATAAAATGCTTGCAGTCTTCCAGTATGACTTCATCCTTGAGAGGCTTTTTTATATATTTCCTCATAACCTGTTTGCAATCCAGGATTTGAATCATAGAGATCAGATCATGAAACAGGTATATATGACACAATCCAATCAACAAAAGTAAAGATGATACCTCCTGTAAACATTAAAATATTATCAGTGTTAGAAGACTACAATATTCAACTGTTGATATTGGTAACTAAAATATCTCCTCTAAGACAACTCATAAATTCCTCAGTTCAGAGTCTAGTAAGAACGAGTGAAAACAGATATAAAGGAAGATTCTCATAAGGATTTTTGTGATAATCACATGCAACACATTGAATAAACTGAGGAAATGGATGAATGCTTATAAACATGAAACCCACTATGACGGGATCAAAAAGAAATAGAAAACCTGAATAGAACAATAACAGACTGAAACAGTAATCAATAACAATCCAACAACAACAAGCTCAGGACCAGACAGCTTCACTGGTGACTTCTATAAAACATCCAAAGAAGAAACACTACTGACATTTTAAACTCTTCCAAAATAGAAGGGGCACTACCAAAATCATTCTAAGAGACAAATATCATCCTGATTTCAAAATCAAACAAAGAAAGGGAGAAAACTATGGACCAGTATCTTTGATGGCCACAGATACAGAAATCCTCAATAAAATGCTAGCACACTGAATGTAATAGCATGTGGAAAGGTAAATATGCTGCATTCAAATGAAATTTATCCTGTGGGTACAAGGAAAATTTAACCTGTGTGGCATAATACATCAAGAAAATAGAAGACAAAACCACATCATCATCTTATTAGATGCAGAAAAAGTCTGTGACAATAATGGACATTTATTTTTTATTATGAAGGCTCTCCATGGAGTAGGCATAGAAGGAATTTA
The DNA here is from genome assembly GCA_004027875.1 of Aplodontia rufa. Classification (NCBI taxonomy): domain Eukaryota; kingdom Metazoa; phylum Chordata; class Mammalia; order Rodentia; family Aplodontiidae; genus Aplodontia; species Aplodontia rufa. The sequence continues at coordinate 26,148 of PVKS010019968.1, read as the reverse complement.
TCTCAACCTAACCAATGCCATGAAAAATCTGCAACTAATATCATCATCAAAGAGGGAAGATGGAAACTTTTTCCTTGAGATTTCAAACAGGGAAAACAATGCCCACTCTCAGTCCTGTTTTTCAACATCATACTGGAATTATGGAGGAATTAGAAAGAAAAGGTTCTCTAATTCTGGTAAGAGTAAAATTATCTGCTGATGAAAGATAATTTTAATAAGTATAAAAAACCCTATAGATTCCACCACAAAAGCTCTTAGAACCAATAAGGGAATTCAGTAAAGTCACAGGATACAAAATTAGCATACAAAAACCAGTGAAATTATCTGAAATAGGAATGAAGAAAATGATGCTATTTATATTATCAAAACATTTACAAGATACACAGGAAGTAAATTAAGCAAATATGTAAAATTATCTACATGACAAAAATGATAAAAAATTGTTAAAAAAATTTAAAAGACTTAACTAAATGAAAAGATATTATGTGTTCATGTATGTAAGAATTAATATTGCTAAAATGTTCCTAGTTTCCAAAGCAATAAATAAAATTCCTATCAAAATCTGAATAATAGTTTATATGGAAATAGAAAAAAATCTTGAAATTCCTATGGAACCACACACCAGAAAACCAAGACAATCTTGGCAAAAAAAAAAAAAAACCAAAACTTCTAAAAGTACAAAGCTGGAAGTACCACACTTATTGTTTTCAAAATATAAAATGAGAGTAACCAAAGTGGTATGGTACTGACATAAATACATTCAGGCAAATGGAACAGAATAGATAGCCCAAAAACAAATCCATGCTTGTACCATCAACTAATCTTTAACAAGGAAGACAAAGAGTCAATGGGTAGAGAGCAGTGTCTTCAATAAAAGGTCTGGAAAAACTGAGAAGCCACATGCAAAACAATGAATGCGGACCCCTTTCAGATACTATACACATAACCAACTCAAAATGAATTACTTAAACATAGAGCATAAAACTGTAAAACTACTAAAAGAAAACAGGGAAAAATCACAAAAATAATTTTTTCTATATGGCCATCAAAGCACAGGCAACAAAAGCAAAGATTGATGAAAAATTACATCAAACTAAAAAGCTTTTGCATATCAAAAAAACAACACATTGTAAGTCACCTTATGAAATGAGAGAGATGACATTTGCAAACCATATAACCAACTAGGCTATATAATTCAATACCAAAATTTTTAATCAAATAATTTGATTAAAAATGAAAAATAAAACAAATACTTCTCAAAAAAGAAATTCAGATTGCTAACAGCCATATGAAATGGTTTGACATCTCTAATTTTTATTAAAATACACATAAAAACCACAATGAAATATAATCTCACACCTATTAAAATGACTATTATCAGAAAGACAGAAACTCACAAAAGTTTGAAAAAATCTAGAGAAAGGGGTCTTTGTGCATCTTTGGCAAGAATGTACATTTGTACTGACATTATCAAATGCAGCACATTATTTCATTTAAAAAAATAGAATAAAACTGGATCCCAGTGAAGAAACATTTCACACATCTTACTTCCTGTCCTGGTCCCAGAGCCTGTAAAGGTGAACTCACAGGAGTTGGCTTGGGGAGAAGAGGAAAATTTGTTCCAGAAGGAACAGTCTGAGGGATGATCAGAATCTATACATGAGAAAGGGAAAAATCATCAGTTGTTTGAAACAGATTATTTTTTCCCCTAGGTTTGAGGAAAGATGGTACAGATAAAATGGGTTCCAAGTCTTGGAGGACATCAATCAGTGAATTTTTCTGATCCTTTTCAACCAGCTATCCAAGTTAGCATGGTCACGTTTGCCTTCCTAATAAAGCTGGTTTTTTCTTAAAAAAAAAAAACCCAAATAACTGGGAAATGCCATATAATAAGTGTATATTCAGAGGAAATGAAAACAAGTTGCAAAGAGATGTCTGAACACCCATGTTCATTCCAACATTATTCAAACTAGCTATATAAGAACACAATCAAACATGCTTTCACAGATGAATGGGTGAAGAAAGCTTATCATACACATCATGAGAATATTACACAATACATTATTCAGTCTTATGGAAAAAGTAATTCTATCATTTATGACAACGTGGATGGAGCTAGAGGACACTGTGCATACTGACATAAATGATACACAAGGAGAAATACTCTATGATCTTACCTACATGTGGGATCCAAAAAGTCAAACTAATGGAAGCAGAGAATGCAATGTTTTCCAGGGGCTGAGGGGAGGAGAAACTGGGGTATTGTGGGAAAAAGATACATTTCAGTTACTCAAGATGAATATATTCTGGAGATCTAACAACATAGAAACTATAGTTTAAAATGTCGTATAATGTACTTGAAATTTGCTAAGAGGGTAAATGTTAAATTTTCTCACCAAACACACATCCATAAATAATAACTGCATAGAAGGTACAGAAATAGATAAGTTAATAAGCTGAAAATTGGTGATAATTTTATAATATACATTAAACATCAAGTTGTTCATCTTAAATATACATAATATTTTAATAAAATATCTGCAAATCTGCTTGAAAAAATCAAAGAAAATTTGTCTATCAAAAGTGAAAGCAAGAGCTGGGGATGTGGCTCAATGGTAGAGTGCTTGCCTGAGGTGTCTAAGGGCCTGTGTTCCATCCCCAGAACAGAAAAAAAAAAAATCCAATTCCAACCTCCCATGGAATCTTTGGAATAAAATGTTATCTATGTTTATAGGGACACTTTTTTTTTTTTTAAAGAGAGGGACAGTTAGCAGTGAGAGAGAGAAAGAATCAACTTTACTTAGTTTTTCATGTGTCTTTCATTGCTCTGATACTTAGTTGTGCATGTGGTGCAGGGGTTTGAATCCAGGTCCTTGTGCATGCTAGGCAAGCACCGCAAGTGCTGTAACTGCTAAGATATCGCTCCGGCCCATTATATGGACATTTTTTTTTGAAAGAGAGAAATAATTTTTATTTACTTTTTCATGAGATTTTCATCCTTCGGACAGCCTTTGAAGGTAAATGGATGGCTATGGAAGAAATTATGCTGAGTGAAATCAGCATCTGAGTGGAGGCTGGAACTAGACCCTGGCCATTGAGAAAGGTTGTCTATTATCATGTGTTAAATCCAGATAAGGTGTAATGTTATACAACCTAATACTTTTATAGAGATATTGTGGGAAGGGGAGAGGAGGGATAAGGGTGGGTAATCGGGGGTGCAATATTGGGGGTAAATTTAATCTTCAGACTCTATATACATTTTATATTATTTTGTTAAAAACTTGTATGGTTGTTCAAAAAATAAATTTCTCAATAAAAAGTATTTGAGAAGTTAAAAAAAGAGAGCAGTGAATTGCTGAGGTGACTCCTTTAAATCAAAAGGAGAACAATTTTGCAGCTATAGTCTGATCACCATAAAAATGCCATTTATACTCATCTTTTTGTTTAAACTATATTCTATTTCTTTCCTTTCCTAGTTGATTTAAACCCTGTCTTCCTTTGCATAATTCTTTGCAGTAATTAACATGATAATGAGCACATAAAAGAACTTAATACTTTTTTGTAGAATTGCATTAGATATCTCATGATATCAAACAATGAAATGGAAATTTGATATAACAAGCTAAGAGCTGGCTTCTCTTCCTTTCTCTACTTATAGTAAGCATAATACTGTCTAGCTTTTTCTTATTTTATTATTTTTGCTATTATTTAAACTATTTATCTTTATATCTTAAAGAGCATAATTTGGGACTTCTTAATCAGTGTATATATATGTTAACAATTATTTTGTTTAATATTTCTGATTTAGTTTATCTAATAGAATTAGTAGAAGTAGCAAAAGAAAAATTTTAAGGAATTTAACACTTTGATTTTTTTTATAAGTATCATAAATTCACAAGTTACATTTTCAGAAATTTTTGTCTCCATCTTCCAGGTCACTAAATTTCTTTTCAGTATATCTGTGCTTGGGAGTTGAAATGCAATTAGTTTCACAATTATAGGAAAAAGGACAGCATGGTACTGGCACCAAAATACACAAGAAGACCAATGAAATAGAATATAAAGCACAGAGATAAACACACATAAATACAATTATATCGTACTACACCAAGATGAGAAAAACATTTGTTGGAGAAAAGATAATCTTTTCAACAAATGGAGGTGGAAAAACCAGAAATGCGTTTGTAGAAGAATGAAACTAGTCCTCTTTCACCTTCACAAAAGTCAACTCAGTGTGGATCAAAGAAATAGGAATCAGACTGGAAACTCTGCAACTGCTAGGAAAAAAATTAGGCATGTCAACATGTTGGCACAGGAACCAGGAATCATCTTCCTTATCAAGTCACCAAAAGCACAAGAAATAAAGCTAAATATAATAAATGGGATGGCATCAAATTACAAAGATTCTGCACTGCAAAGAAAACAAATAAAAGCATGAAAAGAGAGCCTACAGAATGGGAGAAGAGCTTGCCACCTGCTTCTCAGGGCAATAATATTGAGAGTATGCAAAGAACTGAAAAACTTGACACCAAAAAAAAAAAAAAACCAAATAAACCAATTAATAATTTGCCAAAAGAACTAAACAGATGGTTTTCAAAAGAAGTACAATTTATATGATTGCTGGCAATCAGAAATGCAAAATCAAACTACACTGAGATTTCATCTCACTTGAGTCACAATGACAAGTATCATGAAAACAAAAGTGTTGACAAGGATTCTGGGGAAAAGATGCACTCATGTAATTTTGGTGCACTAAATGTTAGTACAAACACTCTGGAAGGAAGTATGGAGATGTCTCAAAAAATGAGGAATGGACCAACCATATGATCTAGCTATTCCACCGTTCAGTATATAGACAAAAGTTCTAAAATTACATCCTAAGGATACAGCCACATCAATGTTTATAGCAGCACAATTCACAATAGCCAATGTATGGAAGCAATCAAGGTGTCCTTGAACAGATGAATGGATAAAGAAAATGTGGTATAGATGCACAATGGAGTATTACTGAGTCATAAAGAAGAATGGAATTATGGCATTTGCTGGTAAATGCATGGAACTGAAACTGTCATATTAATGAAATAAACCAGAGTCAGAAAGCCAAAGGTTGAATGTTTTCTCTGATTTTCAGATGCTGGTCCAAAATAAGGAGGGGGGAGGGAGAAGAAGAAAGAGAGAAAGGGAATAGGAAGGAATTCCATGAAAATAGAAGAAAGATCATTGGACTATAGGAAGGGTTCTGATGGGGTGGGGGTACGGATGAGATAAGAGAAGAACAGTGGAATGAATCTGACCTAAGTTTCCCAAGTGCATATTTGATTATACCACAGTAAATCTCACCATCATGTATATGCATATGATACTAGCTATAAAAAAAAATCACAACTAAAAGGAAATAGTAGAAAACTCAGCAGAGTAGAGGGAAAGGAACAGGGGAAGAATGGAGATGAGGAAAAGGGGAATTACTGGGGACCCAATTAGAGCAAATTATCTTACATGCTTTTATAATTACATCAAAATGAATCCTAATGTTATATATAACTAAAAAAGAAACAATAACAAATTCACTCAACTCAAAACAGTAAGTAAATAAAATATGCAAATAAAAATTCAACAAAAATGCAACAGAAAAGAGGAATTTAAAGGAATTTAGCTTATTTTGAGTTTTGATTATTACAATTAATTTATGAGCAACATTCTAGAATGTTTTGTCTCCATCTTCCAAGTCACTAAATTTCTTTACAATATATCTTCCCTTGATAGTTGGGTCAATTAATTTCACAATTACCTTTTATATTTGTTTAACTCAAAGGCTTCTTATTAGTTCATTATCTAAATTTCCTCTTTATGATTCATATTTATGATGTTATCACTTACCAATATGAGCATGTTAACATAGAAAGAGTAGCACGAGAATAGCATTTTAGCTCTAGCAGGAGCAGTAAAATATCAAACAATTGACGCGCTCAACCAGCGAGGCACCAATAACGACACGTACACTCTTATTGCTTGCGGAGGTCTCTCTTTAATCAGGAAATTGTACCGCTTAAATAGCGAAAGTAACCCAATCAGCAGGTTGTTGCTATGAGGAAGAAAACTCTGCCGGCTCCTATTGGTTGTCCCTAGGTGGTCAGATATTGCAAGCATACGAACCAGGAACAGCAAGAGGTCAGCTGACTTGGTTTGGCCAGCCACCAGCCACCAGCCACCATCTTAAAGCTGCCTGCATGGGTGCCGCCCGCCACAAACAATAACAAATATGATGCCATTATATATGTATATGCATATGACATAAATGTAAAAACCTGAAACATAGTAGAAATCTATACTCCTTACTCTTGACTTTTATGGAAGTGATTAGACTCATTAGGGCATTAAAAAAGTTACTAATATTTTACTTATTTAGAAAATAAATGAAGAATAAGACCAATATAGGACAATCAAAACAAAAACCTCCTAAATATAAAAATTTTACATAAACAAGTGTTTGTTTTTAATTCAGTTTCTCTAAGATATTGAAAGTAAAATAATGGGTAGAATATATCTATGCATTGATGGGAGAGAAAAGTGGGAGTTAATATGTCAATATAGTCAATGTTGGAGAAAAGTAATCAAGAAAAGTGTTATATTCTATACTACCAATGATAACACAACCAACATATATCTTTCATGGAACCTCTGTTAGTAAGGTGAGTGCAGGGGGGAAAAACAGGAGAACTACAGAGAACACCAAAGTAGTTGAAGCCTTCAACTGACTCCTTCCTTGGTCTCCTGTTCTGGGAATGATGAGTTTCCTCTAAAATATTGACTGCACACATTTTTAGCCCCAGTATAAGTACATAAGTCTCATAGTTTCTTCTGGAGAACATTCTCAAAGGATGGCTCTCTCCAGCCTGCACCACGATTCTATTATCATTATATCATTCATTATTCCACTCTCACATAATCTAGCACTCTTTATAGTACACGGCAAAGTAGGATTCTCCATTGGAAAATGACTGATGGTAAGTAGTCCCCTCTGCTGGATGAAATTAAGTAGAATCACCCTTGATCTTAGAATCTTCACAATGCCTCTTGTTATTCTATTTGATCTCCATCATTTTCTGGATCTATGTGACATTTGTCTTTAGACAACTGTGTTTTTGCATATGTGACTCAAACTTGATCAAAGAGCTCCTCTAGTTTTATTTCCCTGTTCTACTCCTCATTTTCAGCCTGGTGAGTTGTTCATTTATAGTAGTAAGTGTGTTAAACTGTGTCCATTCAAAACAACAATTTGGTCAAAACCCAAACTCCAAAAACAGCTCCCTGAAGTAGTAATTCCACTCAGAAATTACTGTGATTTCAGCTCAACATCCAACTACTGTTGTCCTACTTAGCTGTGCCTGAGTTATGGTATGTTCACTGGGGCTTTTCCTAGAGCTCTAATTCCACACATTCCAGGCATTTACTCTTCCATCATAGATTTCATAAATGTTTCTCACTGTTGGTAATAACTGCATCAAAACTCAGTAAAAATGCCTTTCCATATGTAGTCAAATCTTTTGCAGTTATTCCATTAATCCAAGGAAAATTTCCTTCTAACTTTTTATTATTATCACTTTATCTGTAAATGCTCAAGAATGTCCTGGATCAAACCTTCTCTGTGGAACTTGCTCCAGTATTATTTTTCTAAGCCTGGTCTTTATTCATTCTTATGGATCTTGTAATGGTTTGCAAAGCATATACCTAGCTCTTCACAAATCACTAAAAATGTTTAAGTAAGTTCTTTTAGGCTGTATTCATGTGATTCTTTAGATTCATGTTTAATTTGTACCTCAATATTTAAAGATTTCTCTTAAGTAAATTTTTTTTTCATACAATGATTCTTAGCTCTTTCTAAAGCGAGTCATATTTCTTTTATGCCCCTTTGAAACAAACTTTAGTTGTTTTTTTTTTTTCTGTTTTTGCTTAACATTTTTACGTGGTTTCCATACCAACCTGAATCTTATTACCAAGGGTCTCAAGGACAGGCTTTCTTTACTGAATTTGGGCTTTTTTCCCCCTCATATATAGTTTAGTTTTACTTTGTGAAAATTCAATTAACATTTTCCTTTACTTGTTTGCTGAATTTTAGATCTAATAAGTGCTTGCTAACCACTTTGCTCATGGATTCATAAAATTCATCACAATCTGGATTTAACACATGATAATAGACCAACTTTCTCACTGGCCAGGGTCTAGTCCCAACCTCTACAGATGAGTGGAGACAATCGACCATTAGTTCTCTGGGTTAAGCTGATTTTACTCAGCATAATTTCTTCCACAGCCATCCATTTACCTTCAAAGGCTGCAATATAATTCTTTCTAATTGCTGTGTAAAATTCCATGGTATAAAAGTACCACAGTTTTGCCAGTGACAAAGTTGGTCTATTATCATGTGTTAAATCCAGATAAGATGTAATGCTATACAACATAATCCTTTTTCAGAGATATTGTGGGAAGGGGAAGGAAGGGATAAGGGTGGGTAATTGGGGGGGCACTCCTGGGGGTAATTGTAATATCCAGAATCTATAAACATTTTATATTATTTTGTTAAAAATTTGTAGGTTTGTTCAAAAATAAAAAAAAAAATAGGGGCTGGAGTGGTGGCTCAGCAGTTTCGGCGCTTGCCTGGCAGGCCTGAGGACCCAGGTTCAAACCCCAGCACCACGTACACAACTAAGTGTTGGAGCAACGAAGGCCATGTGAAAAACTAAATAAAGCTATTTCTCTGTTAAAAAAAATTTCATCACAATCTGGTTTATCAGTGTTTAAGATAGTAAATATATTCTGCTGATAGATGTTAAAGTTTAGGTAGATATACAGAAATTGAAGTCTAGGCACAACTACTTGGATTATCTTAATTTTTCCCTGGTGATCTTTAAATAATGGTCTGGTCCTTGTTCAAAATAATTTTATTTTTTTAATTATAAAGTGGCATTTATTTTAATATAACACTAGACAGGAGAAGATGAAAGATTTCCACATTTAACCCTTGTGGCACATAAACTTAGCTAAAACATGTTTTAAAATGTCTCAATCTTGGAAGTACAAGAATTGAATATGAGAGTCTGAAAAGTGAAAATCCTTTTGAAAAGAAAAAAAATCAGTCCAGTCCAATATGCTGCAAGCTTTATAGATTAAAGAGTCTTAAACTGTCCATATGTTCCTTCAACCTCAACAGCAGTCCATACTTTTAATCTACAGCATATTTTTTGGAGGCTTAAGAAAAACTAATCCATTTTTATTTTGTGTAAATTTCTACCCAACTGAAAACTTGCTCTCTGAGTACAATGTCTGACTTCTCCAAGAGAACATGACTGGCTTAAGACTCACATTGAAAGTGGAACATTAACTGGGCATGATGGTACACAACTGTAACCTCTGAGGTTACCAAAGGCTGAGGGAGGAGTGTTACAAGTTCAAGGTCAGCCTCAGCAATTTAGTGAGGCTCTAAGCAACTTGGCAAGACCCTGTCTCAAAATAAAAAAGTAAAAATAAAACAGGGCTGGGGATGTGACTCAGTGGTAAAGCACCCCTGGGTTAAATACCTCATACAAAGAAAAAAAGATGACAACAAAAAGAAAATGGAACATTATAAACATTACACTTCTTTCTCCTTCATTTTTCACTGTATTATTAGAACTTGTAGCATAATCATCCAGTGAGACTGAGACTGCCACATCAAGTATCACAAAAACTGGCTACTGTCAAAGAATTTCAGAAAATAACCAATAAACAAATATCATTTTAATATCAAAGCATAAAGCAAAGAATTGCTCATTGTTACTGATAAAAGTTTGTGAATTTTGGGACTGAGAAATTCAGGAGTTGGGAATATAAATAGTAAACTTTTTTGTTTTATTTAGAACTACAACTCAAAAATTTTGGCAGCTACTTTGAGATTACTTTCTTTAATATTTTTTCTCTTCAAAGACTTAAGTGTAAAATTATATGAATGTCTTTTGTATGGTCATCAGTTTACATGCTGTTTATTATACTAAATTATGCTTCGGCAATAAGATGTGGGACAAAATGACAGAAGATACACACATGGTATCCATTTTAAAATGATAGAAAAAAATACGAACAGGAATGGACAACACATGAAATAGGGGAAGGATAGAGATAATACTGTATTTTTTTGAATATAGAGGGATCTGAGAGAGAGAGAGAGAGAGAATCGATTTTATTTAGTTTTTCACGTGGCCTTCATTGCTCTGACACTTCGTTGCATACATGGTGTTGGGGTTCGAATCTGTGTCTTTGTGCATGCCAGGCAAATGTCATAACCACTGAGCCACTGCTCCAGCCCCACTATTGTATTTTTAAGTGGTATAAGGAAAAATGGAATTAGAGTAGACTTATCATGCACTGATGTTTTCTGAAGTCCTAGCTCTGTTTGGAGCTGCTAGGTGTTGCGCTTTCCTTAAGGTGGTAATGGGATTTTCCTGAAGGAATTTGTTACCTTGGATTACAGTTACCTCATCCTGAAGAAATTCATGAACTTTGAAAAAATGAGGACAGCTGAAGGAGAAGTTAAAAAAAAAGGAAAGGTGAAAATATTCTCTGGAACTTCACTGTCAAATGGAATCTGAGGCACAGGCAAATCCTAAACTCCATTTTGTGAGGATAGGATCGCTGCTGCCTTTGGGAATCTGCACATGAACAGAATTAGGGGCCAAAAATTGTCTCAGCTTTTGAGCAATAAAATAGCCACATATTTATTTCTATATTGTATTTCCATGTGTGCTACGGAAAGTATCAATGTGTTCTTTGCAATTATTGTAGTAATTTATGAGAAGATCTATGGCTATATCTGGAAAAACAGTAAATTATAAACCAGAAATATTTTAATAGATGTTTAAATGCACCAATGAGGATCTACACAAGAATCTCAAACACTCTAGGAAAAAGGAGATAAAAAACATGTATTATAGGAAGACAGAGTTTAGCAGCCATTGAAATTCAGCTTATTAATAGAAATGTAATTTTATAGTTTGATGAAATTGGAACACACATCATATGAAATTTGGAGAGAATTATATGATATCTAGAAAGCTTTATTTACAGAATGTGCATTCAATTAAAAATAAAAAGGACTTAATAGCCAAACGTCTTGCAAAAATATCTTCAAAAACGAAAAATCAGATATTTTATATGTTTGAGATAGCAAGTTGATTTTTCATTACATCTTCAAAAATAGGAAAGATGCCTCAGATTTAATTCAAGGCTCATTGTTATTGATAAGCTATTGTCCGGATGCACAATTTCATGTTTTTATCTTTCACTGGAGTGGGCCCAACCATTTTATATTCATCTTGTATGTAATTCACATTATGCATCCATATTATCTTGTGGCACTTGGCTTATGAAAGCTTACATCTGAGTTAGGAACTCTTCCAATGTCCTGTTAGGTTCTTGCCCCCATCTCATCCTTCTGCTTTGTTCAGTCTATGCCCTGGCAACCCTTAAAACTTGTGACAATTGGTTTGATTGATGACAATATAAGCAGGACAGAACCATTATTATTAGAATGATCAAATCATCTTTAATATGTATATTTGCACATATACATACATACTCCCCCATATACCCGATGTGCATGCACATGTGTATATATACAAGCGCGCGCACACACACACACACACACACACACACACATACACAAGCTTTCCAGTTAAGGGCCATTAACACTCAATTTCCCAAGCAGTACAATATGGCTGGTCATTTGATCAGGTTCTATAAACATTCCTTTGGGATTATTTACCATGCTGTTTTAAGCACTCACTTGGAAAATAGGCATAGAAAAACTCATTTGAAGTAAATTTCAATTATTGTAGAGCAGCCCACAGTCCAAATATTCTTGAACTCTGAAATACTTAGCATCATTAAATTTACCTCCTTCAGCAGCTAAACATTAGTGAAGTCATCTGCTGAGTCATTAAAAGATTATTAAAAAAATGATGAAACATTGATGAGCTCCCAAAGTTTCCTGTAATGAAAGCTGATTTTTAAACTTTGAATCTAATTTGTTTCTGTTGATATATATGAGCTTCTGGTCTCTATATGTCTTTAGAGTTTGGTCGGTAACACACTTTAGGATTTACTACCAACTTGATGGCATTTTTAATTTAGTGAAGCAAAACGGAAATACAGTAGTGTCTCTAAAGAAAAAGCAGTATGGATAGTTTGAGGGTGTTGAATTCCTCTAATCAAGTCAGTTTGCTATTTTGTTATAATAAGAAACATTACAAATAGATCTTCCCTTTGGAGAAATGCAGAAAAGGTGATCTTCCACATCAGAATTGAGGAACAGGAAACAATTTTTAGGCAAAAAGAGGTATAACTTCAAACCAGAGTACTGGGCAAAACTGCTCATGTGACCCCCCATTCACTCATTTAGAGATGCTGCAGCTGTTTTTGATGGGTTACTATTGTTCATCATGAAAAGAAAATACAATCTAATATTTGTCAGTGACTAAAAGCATGATAAACTGTGTCAAACATAAATAAAGATTCCATATTCTGTCATTTGCAATATGATTGGGTACAAGGCACAGGGGTGTAATGAAGACACTGGTTCCATTGGAGAAGGTAAGCCATTGATATTTAGGAAATTTTTTCTTGCTTAAGCTATAATGAAATGTCAAAGTTATGTAGCTAGGTAAATTATTTCTCCAAATACACTTAGGAGGTAAAACACAAAATAGAAGACTCTGACTTTTACCTTCTGGCATTCAAAATGTGGTTGAGTGTATCTTATTTCTCTCGTAACTTGTGGCCTGTAAAAATTGGTAGTCAGAAAGAAGATTGCTCTCTGCAAAACTGTGTAGGAAGAATCCCTGGATTTTAATATCCTGATTCTTCCTGAAATTGTGATGATAGTGATATAGGTCTGGTTCAGAACCTTTGTCTAAAATCAGTGTCTAAAGTCACTCACTCCAAGGTAAAACACCAAGCAGTCTTTATGTCAGAGCTTAGAGAGCAAAGCAAAAGGTTCCCCAAGTGGGAAACATGGCCTCAAAGATGAAGACTCATTCTTCAACATGGGATCTAACTTTTTATCTTGTTTAGGGGGCTGTCTCCCTCTTCCCCACCAGATAAGTCTTTCAGCCATTCCCTCATCCCTTATTGATAGGTTTTATTCTTTTTTAGTAACTGTGATGATTCTGAAGCTAGACTTGTCCTTTAATGTCTGGGATTAGCCTGATCTTCATTTCCGTGGGTCCCTAATCTCTCTGTCTCTGCCCCTGCTCCCTGTCCCTACGCTCTCTGCCTATACATTTTCTGACTCAATAGCTACACACACACACACACACACACACACACACACACACACACAAACACACATGATTTGTGCTCAGTGACATTAAACTTGTGCTCCCAATGCTGAGAATGGTTTCAAGTGGCAATGCTGAAGCTTTCTCCTGATTCATGAACTTCTTTCAAATAAATTTACTTGAGATTAATTTAGTAATTATTTTTATTTTAAAATAAGATGTGTAGGGAAGCTCCAAACTCTTACCATCTACTATTTAAAAAAAAAAATAGGAAGGGAAGCACACTGTCACTGCCTTGGCTTTGGCAATTGTCATCAACTTATCTACCCATTTGTCCTTTCAAGAGACTGGTTGAAAAGAATATCTGTTTCTCCTTTTTGCATGAACATATCCATCTAAGTACCTTACAAAGTGGTTTAATATCCCCTAGAATGTCTGTTTATGATCTTAACTGTGTAAATCAACTCTATCCATGGTTTACTGCCAACCTCCTGTAAAACTACCAAATTGTTCAATGTGTTTCACCTTCCTTCAGAATGAGCACTGTATATTTTATACACATATTTGAAGTCATTTAAAATTTTTTGATAGCAATTAGCAATAGAATAATTGCCAGAGCTGAGGTTGTAGCTCCATCAGGACTGGAGGTACAGTGCCTGCATAACATGCAAATTTCTGGATTTGATTCCCAGCTCTGCCCCCCAGCAATCATTAATTAATCTTGTAGTATTGAGCACCTACTCAAAGGACATGTGTACTGATCACCCCAAACACATATGGGCCCTTTGTCAAAGACCTCCCAATATAGCAGAGAAACAAGTGGTAAGATCAATAGGTATACAAAGAGGTAACTGCTATGAAATGAAGATTTGACTACAAACTGTGATGAGCATTACAAATGAAATTCCATGGTAACATGAAATCATGAAGATGAGCTAACTGCAATTCGAAAGTCAAAGAAGGCTCTGAGGAAGAAAATTCAATGTAATATAATTCCTGAGCAATGACAGCATTTAAATAGAAAAAGAGTGTTCAAAGAAGTTACTATCTGATTTTCAAAAATCACTCTGGCCACTAAAAGAAAATTAATAAGGGGCTGAAGAGGTGCCTGAGTGGTACAGCGCTTTCCTGGCATGTGCAAGGATCTGGGTTCAAACCTAAGCACCACATACACCACTAAGTGCTGGAAAAACAAAAGCAGATGAAAAAATAGATAAAATTGATTCTTTCTTTGTCTCTCACGCTCTCTTAAAAAAAAGAAAATGAAAAGAAACAAGTTATGTGGGTGTTTATTGAGTAATGGATGAATAGAAAGGTTTATGAAATATTCAGTTAAGAAGATATTATTACACTATTTCAAACAGAGGATTGTTGAGGCTTGGCTAAAGGGGGGTGATAGAGAAGTAGAAGGGAGGTAGATCTGAGTAATAATTTGAATGTAGAATCTTTAGCACTTTGTAAAGGATTAAGGGTATAGAAGATTGGAAAGTTTCTTTCAAGCTTTGGCACTAATCACTGCTGTTTACAAGGAATCTTTCCTAAAATAATGTCTGCAGCAGTGATTTGATGAGGTGAGTAATAACTAGAGTTGATTTCTTAAGCCTGAAATGCTTTTATGAGAATTTTGCAAGGAGGAGTGAAAATGAGGATATGTGAAAATATACATGACTAAATCCTACTAAAAATTAAGATATATATGATCTTCAAGAAGAGTCCTAAATAGAGAAAAAGACAAATGTAAATACATTATAATTTGAGGAAGAATGCCTCTAGCTATTTTCCAATGCAGCTTCTCCATTCATTAATTTTTGTTATGATTATTACTTGGTAATGTTGTGAATATTTTTAGGCAATTTTACAGCAAAGGTAATTTCATATTATGTTTCCTATTTTCTCATTTTGGAGAATTATCTTTCTACTGTCTTCTCATATGAATTACACTCTGGTTGATATATAAAATCTACTAGATAATTTCCTCTTATGATTTTGTGTGTATTGTCCTACTAAATTGAATGCATTGCTACAAATAGAGTATTCAGAGATTAAATTGAGTTGAATGTTTTTGTAGGCATTATTTTCAACATATAAATTTTGAAGAAATTTTCATAATAGTTTAATACTTTGCTTATAAATCTTGACATTAATTCCTGATCATTACTTTTGTTCAGAGTTGCATGAAATGTAAAATTTCTAATTTAAATTTTAAATCTAGGAATTGTTTTTCTATTGTTTTAGGAATATCTGGACCATATTCCCTGACATATAACTAAGACTAACTTTCTTAATTTTGTCTCTCATTCCTTTTTAAAAAAAAAAAGTATTTATGCACAAAATATTCTCAGCGGCATTATCTATACTACTAGTAAGATTTTTGTTCATTGTTCCTTTTAGTAATCAGGTCATTGATAATTATTTCTAGGTTTTCATTCCACTCTCTGTCCATGTATTCCTTGGTTGGGGAGTTGTGGGCTTGAGGTGAACCTTTTCTATTTTGATTCCTCATTTGTGATAATCTTCTGAATTGAGTTTCCCTTGTGGATCTAGGTTCCAGGGTGTCAATCTGGAAATTGTTGGGGTATGGGGCAACCCACTGGATTGAAGAAGCATAACAACCTGGATGTGTTGCTGGATCCTGGGGTCTCATGATTGACTGAAATGGGCCTTCTATGCACTGTAACAGGATCTCAAATTCTAGGCAGTGGGTATGGGTCAATGTATGTGGACCCTGTGAGTATTGGCTGCGTCTGTGAGGATATGTGTGAGGCAACTAAGAAGGTTGTGATGGGGTGTGGGTGGGGGATCCTGGGCACAGATGAACTGCACATATCTGAAAGCCTTAACTTGAGGCCTAGATCCAAGCTCAGCAGCTGGGTAAGTCAGCTCCATCCGGGTCCTGGTCATGGGTGTCCAGTGAGTGCCTGAGGCCTGGATCCACATGCAGTGGCTGGGTAGTCAGCTCCAGCAGGGTCCCGGGCACAGTGTCCTGAAAGCCCCAAACCTGAGGTTTGGTTCCAAATGCAGTGGCTTGGTGAATTGGGTCTGGCAGGGTCCAGTCCCAGCAGGAGGGTAATGAATTTGAGGCCAGCTTAGACAACTTAGGAAGACTCCATCTCAAAAAGAAAATTAGGCTTAATGACTCCTCCTCCTACCATGCACACTCTCCACTTCCCACATCATGATACAGAGAGGGAGGGAGATGAGATCTGACTCAAATGTATCTAATCCACAGGTCTGAAAGGCTAATGAGATATCCGCATCTTGATAACTGGTACTAGGAGATCAAGACTTTAGTCAGTTAATGATAAGTTCTTGAACTGAAGAGTCATTGTTGAAGGATGGGGTCAACACCACAGAAAGTCAACACCAAAACCCATGTGAATTTCTGAGAGAAGCAGAAAGCCCATGACTAAAATGAAGAAGGATAATGGACTGGAGAGATATAGACACATTGGTCAAAGGACTATTGAGAGACTGAAGAAGTGGTTTTGGCTCTGGCCCTTCTGGTTTTAGTCTTCATGTCCCCAAGCCACAAATTCTTCAAATTGCAAATTAAAAGGATGCCTACCATTTTGTAGACTCTCATAACCCTTAAGAAGTTTCTACTTCTTGTATGCACTAATCCCAACTAGGACAATAGAGTTCATAAAACAGCAAATAATCATTGATTGTAAAAACCAAAGGATAGGTATTAAGTAAATAGTAAGGTTAGAAAAGGGTGTTTTCATGGAATCAGGAGACATGAGTTCAAATTCTAACTCCAACTCTACCTCCTTGTCCAATTAAGCAATTCACTTTACCTCTCCATGATTCCATTTTCTTATCTCTACCATGAGAATAATGTCATCTGCCCAGTTTAATTTCCTGAAGCATTATATGAAATATAAAATGGGAAAATACTTTTTTTCAAAGTTAACTTTTCTACTCAAATAAGGTTATAGGCCAAGCACACAGCAAATACTCAATAAATTCTCCTGGACTTGAAGTTAATGGCCAGGAAAGCCTGGTCCAATGAAATGTCTTGAGTTGGTGGATGCAATTGGTCAAGGGGACACAAAAAGCCGAGAAAGCAGAATAAATCATGTTCACATTCCCTAGCATCTGAGTAGTATATTTAAACAATGCCTCAGTTACTCCCAAGATGCTGAGTCTTCAGGAAGTCAAAGGTGGAATAATCCTAGGATGATAAACCAGGAGATCTTCAGATGTGATTCCCAGACCAGCAGGCTTCAATACCACCTGGAAACTTGTTAAGAATTCAATTATTGGGGCTGGAGCGGTGGCTCAGCGGTTTCGGTGCTTGCCTGGCAAGCATGAGGACCCGGGTTCAAACCCCAGCACCATGTACACAACTAAGTGTTGGAGCAACAAAGGCCATGTGAAAAACTAAATAAAGTTGTTTCTCTCTCGCTCTGTCTCTCTCACTGTCCTTCTCTCTCTCTCTCTCTTAAAAAAAAATTCAATTATTGAACTTCACCCCAGGACTAATATATTAGTTATGTATTTCTATGTTAAAAATTTTTTCTCAAAATTTGGTGGTTTAAAATTTCTTATCTTATAGTTCTTATGGGTTAGGAAATCCAGGCATAGCTTAACAGGGTGTTTGTAGCTCAAGTTCAATCATTAGGTTGAAACCAAGGTGTGGGCTAGAGTTGTGGTCATCTCAAGGACCAATTTGGGAAAGATCTGCTTCCAAGCTCATTCACATGGCTGTCCTTGCTGGTGTCATAGTTCCTTGCTATGTGGGCCTCTCCACAGAGCAGCTCACAACAGACAGCTAGCTGGCTTCTCTCAAAGCAAATAGAGTGGGAACTATAGTCTTCATAAAGTAATCTCAAAAGTGATACTCAGTGTAATAATATATTCCATTCATTAAAAGTGAGTCACTAGGTCTGGTTCACACTCAAAGGTAAACTATCACAGGACATATATTCCCAGAGATGGGATCACTAGGGCCCATCTCAGAGATTGTGATCTTAAACCTGAATGAGCAACTCTGTATTGGGACCCAAATATCTATTACAATAAGACTTCACTGGTCTAGAGCAGGCACAAGATTTTCTTATCAGTAGAACCCTTCCTAAGAAGCTTTACTTCTACACCTCCTCAAAATCCTCACTAAAAGAAAATTGCAATCTAGTCCATCCAGTTCCATACCCATTATCAGGACCCATAGCAGAGACTGTGTATAGAAACACAAAAGTTTTTTTTTTCTACTATCATGAACCCTACAGCCTAGCTACATAGAGTGTTCAGAAAACTTATATTTACTTTTATTATTACCACCAGGTACTACTATTTGTTAAGAATTTCATTTACACCTGGTACCACACTTAATTATTCTATAAGCACTATCCATTTAATCCTTACAAGAATCCAGGAAGGCATATGCCATTATTCTCATTTGGCAAATGAGGATGTTGAGGCTCAGAAAGTCAAGTGAGTTTCCCATGATCAATATACATAGTAAATAGCCAACTTGAGAATCAAAACCAAGCCTTCTGGTTGCAAGTTGAATGAGAACCTAGAATCCTATGCCCAAAGAACTAAGACTAAATAAATGGCACTTATATTTTTCTTGGTGATATTTTTCTCTTCAATACCCTGATACCCCAAATAATCAAGTTTCAAATCACCTTTGCCCCACTGGCTACAGACGTATAAATTCTACCTGACTTGCTGATGAGAGCAAGAGTTCAGGGAATCAAATGAGAAACACCAGACCCCAAATCCTTGTTTTTCTTCAGAAACTTTCCAGGTCACTAGGACTTAGGTTTTTCCTTCCACACTTGTGACTGGGGAGAGTGGATCATAAGCTGGAAGCAAATAAATTCTGCTTGTATTTGTCACAGAAAATGCAGTTTCCAACAAGGCCTATGAACTCTTCCCAGAAAATGTGCCAACTATGTTTGTTCCTCCAGAGCAGTGGTCCTTGGCCCTGGCTACATGTTAGAATCGCCTAGGAGCATTTCAAACACCTTGGTGGTGAATTCATTACAGAGATTCTACTGCAATTGTTCCTTTGAGGGACCCAGGCTCTGATGCTCTGTCAAAACTTCGCCAGCAAGCCTCCTGGGCCCAATTTGAGGATCACAGCTTCAGTGTTTCAGATACTCTTTAGAGCTGCCAATAAGGGGAAATATGACTTTAGCATCCTCCTACTAAAGCCCAGAGAAGCAAAAATCAGGAGCAGAATGCGCTCAAAGACTCTTTCCCCAGCTCAGCTAATCCAGTAGAAAATAAACCAAGCACATCAATTGCCTTTGGTTTGGATGTGGCTTGTACTCCAGAGGTTCATATATTAGAGATTTGTTCCTTAGTGTGGCAGTGTTGATGTGGTCGATCTTTTAATAGCAGGACTAGTGGAAGCCCTTTAGTTATTGCTGAGGATACTACCTTTGGAAGGAATTATGGTAGTTTTCGTGGGATTTGGAGTTAGTTCTCTCATGAGGGAATCAAGGAAAGTAAGCCTTATCCCTGTGTTACACTATGCCTTCCTCTTGGCAATATAATTTCCTCTTACATGTACTTCAGCCATTATAATGTCATCTGCTATGAAGTTCTCACCAGGCTCAAAGTGATACCAGCACCATGCCTCTGAACCTCTAAAACTATAAGCAAAAGCAAAAACAAAACACTCTTTTTAAAATAATAAATCCACCCAGCCTCAGGTATTTCATTATAGTGGTGAAAAAGTAACTAATATACCAATGTAGGTCCTCAGGGTAAATAGTTGGCAAAAATCACAAAATATATACTGTACTAGCACTAGGAAGGGCATAAAATGATGTTTTCTTAATTGTTATGTTTTAACACTCATCTGTGTGACTGACAAAGAACATACAAGCAAAATAAACAAAATAAAAATTAGTCTGTAACAATGTGATTTTCATTCATACACATCTGTTCATCCATTCATTAAATATTCAATGTACATATACTATATGTGTCAGGCATTGAGTCTGAAATGTACATGCATGAACAAAACATATTATCTCTACTTTCACTACCCTTGCAGCCTCTAAGTCAGGCTGATTTCTAGGGTAGAAATGAGCAGGAAACATTTCTGAAAGAGAATCAACAAGGACAGAGAAGGGTATCAAATGATGATCAGAAGTTCTGAAAAGATAAATCTAAAGAATAGCTTAAGAAGGATTGATACCAGTAGTATGTCTGTGGGCCAGGATGGGCAGAGAGAATAACATGTGAGGTTTCCTGGAGATGGGAAAGAGGCCAGTTTGTTACAAAACCCAAGAGAAGCTAAGTGGGCTGCTGTGAGTTAGATGAGATGAAGTGGGAGAGTGGGGGGTGGCTAAAGGAATCTGAAAAATGCACAAGTTTTTCCTTAATATACAGGACCTTTTGAACAGTCTTAAAATACATGTTGATCAAAACAGGTCTTAAGGAAATCAAAATGAGATTTGAATGAGAAGCCCTAAGGTAGGTCCCCTAAGGTAGGATTCATTTGATCATTTAACATATATATGCATGTATTAAACTAAATCTAAAATGTATCACTTTTTATTGAAAACTATAGAGAACTTAGTAGGTTATGAGCTTGACATGAGGGATATTTCACACCTACTACGTACCAGATAATATACTAGACTGGAGTATATTATCTGATTTAGATATATTATCTGATTTAGATAAATACACATGCTAGTCTCATGGATTGAGTATCTGTCTGTCTTACAATTTGGAATAAGAGAAGACCTTAGGGCTCCTTTGTTGGTTAACGGTAATGATCTGGTCATTATAGCTAAGGACATCCCAGACAGTATGACATTCTATAAAAGCAGGACAATCTCAAAGATTTTCATAGAAAGTCTATAGTATACAAATGAAGAGTGTACACAGTATATATAAAGTCAATGTGCACACAGTATATGAATCAGGTATTGAGTCTGCTCCTACTTATAAGACATTTAGGTGTACTTAGCAACTAGTTGATAGAACCTGGTGAAGAAGAAAGGAAGGAAGGGGCTGGATTTCTTTAGATGGTTTTCCAGCAGAGAAGACTGAGAGTAGAATTTGACTGTGGCAATGAAGGTTGGTTTCCCAGGAGCTGATTCTGAACAAATCAATGGACCCAAAGTAGCTCAGATAAGTAACAACTTTGAGAGAGAAGAGGGTAAATGTCAGGTCAGCATTCATTTCATTAAAAAAAATTTAGGAGGAGACATATCCTCAATAATTAGCATTATCTACTGCACAAAAGTAGAATACAGGCTAATTTGAGTCCAGACTGAAAGTTCAACAAATTGACTGAATGTCGCTGTAAAGGGATGTGATGGAGAGTTTATAGGCATAAATAATTTGAACACAGAATTTAGATCATTTAAAATCTGCAGTTTTCTCCCTTTGCTCCTTTCCTAGAATACACTGGTATCTCAAACAGCATCCATTCAATGACCTCCAAGTAGTTCCTGTATCAGAATGATATGCCATTTCACCTGAGTGGTCCTAATTGGCATTGTCTCAACTGGCTGAACTACATTCAACATATCCAGAATTTCTGGTGATTCCTTCCAATGTGAATTAACTTTATGGGACATAATTATCTGGTATAGGGTAAAGCCTTTAATAAAATGTTCTTGCATGATTTGTTTTAAAGATCACTCCAGCAGGTTTTGTTATACGACTCTAGGTGACAGGGGGTCTGTACCCTTACATGTCACCTCCTATCTGTTAGATAAAACTGAAATGTAAAGAAATTTAGAGTATATAAGAAGCATAAAGCATTTAGAAAACCATACCTTTGAGACATCATCAAAATGAAGAATGCAAAAGGAAACGATTTTGCTGTGGTTTTGGGTTTTTATTTCTGAACTTTATTTATAAAACAAATCCTCTGAGTCTTGCAAACCTGGGTCTAAAAGTACCATTTTCCTTTAATATTTATCGTGCACCAAGTAAGTGTAGGGCATGGCACTGGGAGACACAAAGAGACATAAAATGCAAGCAGTACCCTTTGAAACAAACAGTATGCTTGGTAAACACAAGACAAATGTAGGAAAGATAAATGGACCTAGCCAAACAGCATAAGGAACACAATTTGGGCTGTAGGACAAACGTTAAGCACTGTCCCTAATGACTTCAGGGAAGGTGGCATATGATGAATGCAGATTGGAAAGGAAAAGCAAGCATTTGAGTAGAAGAATAGGTGATTTGTATGAAGATGGATTTTAAGCAAGAGAAGTAGTCAAAGTGAAGGAGGGAACATAGCTGGTTTATATCAGGGCTTGATCAATTATAGCACCAGGCTTAGATGGTGTTTGAGGATGACTCTCTCATGGGGCACCTTGTATTCAGCACCTCCATACCCTTCTGGAAAACTCACCTTCAGGTGTTTTATCGAAGGAGGCTCATTTATCCTGAAATCACTACTTAATTTTTCACAGCTGCTAGGAATCCCCACAGCACTAACCATACCACAACTCAGTGGACCCCTCCACCCTCCGTGTCAAAATTAAAGTTCGCAAATATTGAAACATCATTGATTCAACTAAGATGTCTTCTTTCCATATCAGAATATCACTGAAATAAGGGGGGTTTTTTTGTTTGTTTTTGTTTTAAGAGAGAGGGATAGGGAGAGAAGAGAGAACAAAACAATTTTATTTAGTTTTTCATGTGGACTTCATTGCTCCGAGACTTAGTTGTGTACATGGTGCTGGGGTTTGAACTCGCATACTCGTGCATGCCGGGCAAGCACTGTAATGGCTGCACCACCGCTCCAGCCCCAAAATAAAAGTTATTAAAGCCAGAACTCCTTTATTTGAATAAAAGTGGTGAGTACTGATCTTCATATTATCAGTTCAATTTCCCCTTGGGTTACAGCATACCTAACCAGGCTTTGGTCATGAGCAATTTAAAAACTCAGTTCTGATTGGACAGAACTGACATCAAAGATGCCCAGACCTGTAGAGTATTGATGGAATTCATGATAAAGTGAAATTGATATGGAACTGCAGTTCCTTTTGTAATGGCCTCTCCTAAAGCTGCCATAGCCCCCCTTGAGTCATCCATCTCAATTGGTGAGAAGAGCTGAGTTCCAAGCCACAACTGCAAAAGGGAAGGCCATGACTCTTGCTCAACTCTCCAGTGTTACTCCACACTTAGCTGTGCCCCCTCCTAGGGCAAACCTATTCCACATCTGGAACATGTAAAATTCCAAGAGGTTGATTTACATGCGTAATTCACACTGAATAACTTTTCTGTGGCTCACCACACCCCTGAAAATGCTAACTATTCTAAGCCCCACCCCCACCTCTGAGCCACTTTGTGGTGACTGGCTGGTGCCCTCTTCAGGGCCCTCACTCAGAGAGGCACAGGACTGGGAGCCAGGTGAGGTGATCTCAATTCAAGTTCCAATTCTGCTGCCAATTCAATTGCACCAGATTTTCCTTCATGATTTTTTTTTTTTTTTTAAGAAAGAACAGTGAGACAGAGAGAGTGAAACAATCAATGTTATTTAGCTTTTCATTTGGCTTTTGTTGTTGAGACACTTCGTTTTGTACATGGCGCTGGGGTACGAATTCACATCCCTACACATGCGAGGCAAGTGCCAAAACTGCTGAACCACCGCTCCAGCCTCTACCTTCACACTTCTTAAATGGAAAATGAAGTTAGGTAATCTTAATCTTCTCTGTTACAGACCCTCTGTTTTATCAAAGAAATAAGGGATAAAAACCAACTATCTGAAAACCAAACCATGTAAAGAGAATTGTACCCCTGGCCAGTACTGCCTGCTGTGAGCCTCAGTTACCAGTCCCATTCTGCCTCTGTGCTCTGGGCAAAATGCTCCTGGTTGGGGGACCTGAGGAGAACCACTCTGAAAAGCCAGCCTGGGAGAAGCCTGGGTACAAGGCACTTATGACTACTCAAAGTTAACCACCAGGATTCTGGGAAACTACAGAGTGTGAATCCTGGAATCTCCAAAGCTTTGCATTGGCCCAGCCTCCTGCCCTTGCCTCTCTCAGGTCTCAGAGTCCTCATTTCCTGGGCTCCAGGATGTTTATCTGCAGCTGCCATCTCCAGTCCCTTGAACAGTCCTGTCTTCACTTGTCTTAAAAAGCTTTGTACCCTGAAAGATTCCCATACAAATACTCTTTTATCTTTCAACACCTCCAAGAACACACCAAAAATTAACAAGTCCCTGCACTGGGGAAAACTTTGTAGAAAGCATATTGCAAAATTTCACTAAACACTTTCCTGGAGAATTTTAGTCAGACCTGACAAGAACAATTTTAGAGGAGGAAAAGTTTATTTTGTCTTCCACTTGGGTTCAGCCAGTTCTCCTACTGGCAGATGAGAGGTGTGTGAGCTCAGGGCATTCATTCCCTCACTTCCTCCATGACAGGACTGGGCCTGGGCAGTGGTTGTGTTCCTCTACACAGGAACTCTATTCCTGCCATGGGCTTACCCAAAGCACTGGTCTCACCAGCTTCAGAAACGGCTCCCAACCCTTGTCAATTCAGGTCTAAAGGTGGGAATGACTTCTCACTGTTGCTGACCCCAGGGGGTTTTACCTTGAGTGTGAAATGTGTTACACATA
Source organism: Aplodontia rufa (assembly GCA_004027875.1). Lineage (NCBI taxonomy): Eukaryota > Metazoa > Chordata > Mammalia > Rodentia > Aplodontiidae > Aplodontia > Aplodontia rufa. The sequence continues at coordinate 1,290 of PVKS010019968.1, read as the reverse complement.
TACCAAGAACAACCCAGTAAGTTGAAAAACAAATCCACTGAGGAGAGCCAAAGTGAGAGAATAAGACATAATGCCCAATCCAGGAGTCAGCCCTGGAATCAAGTAGGAGAAACAAAACCAGGTCAGAATCTAGAGAAGAGAGAACAAAAATGGAAAAAACCTGGTCAGAAACAAACAAAAGGGCTTGCAAAGGGATTACCATTGGGGAATCATGCTCATTTTCTTGACAGGTATGAGTTGCATGAATAGGGTTGAGTAGCTTCAAGGACGAGAGACACCATGAGTCCTGTAAATCCCATATGAACTAATACAAATGCCTCAGGGAAGGGTCTAAGTCAAGCTTTCTAAACCTGGAACTCAGGGTGTGAAAGTAAGAATTTCTGGGCAGAATTCATAAACTTAATTAGATTTGAAAGGAATCTGGCACCCAAAATGGTAGTAATATTCAGTTAATCTTACAGTCCATTTCTCTCTCAGCCTTCTCTTTTCTTGGGGGAAGAAAATTAGCTCCCTTCTGTTGTCTCGGCACTGATACTGATGTGTCAGCAGGGTGGTGTAACCCAACTCCATGGGTACAGAAGCTCCTATATCCTAATTCCCATTACCTTGTCATATTGTTCTTTTCATTTTGGGTGCTTCTGAGTTGTATTTTGTATAATAAAATTGGAATCATAAGTCTAACGTTTTCAGAGAGTTCTGAGAGTCATCCTAGCAAATTATTGAACCTGAGGGATTATGGGAAGCCTCAAATTTTTAGTTAAGCAAGACCGAAACGTGAGTGGCATGAGACATGGGACTTGCAGTTAGCTTCTGAGGTGGAAGCATCTTGTGATACTGGGTCCCCTAGTGTTAGAATCTAACTGAAGTATAAGAAACCAGTTGGTACTGGAGAATGGGTATTGGGATGTAACACTAGACAGAGGCTGGGAGTTTGGGAAGCAGGGCAAGAGTTCCACTTTGTATTGTTATCAGAATTCCTCATAGGGGACCCTTGGGATTCTGATTATTTAGAGCATTGTTTAAAGATTGTTAATGTGTTTTATCTTGCTGACCAGGACCTCTTGAAGAAGTGGACATAAAACACAGCAAATGCTAAGGACTCTGCAGAAGAAATCAAGAGTGTGTTTCAGAACTGGTAACAGCTAGAGCTGGAGCAGTGGGGAGATGCAGAGCTAACTTATCAGCTGGGGAACTTGGGTGAGGCAAGATTAGCATCTCAGCCTGAGATGGGAGAAGCAGTGCGGCAGGATCTAAAGGAAAAAAGTTCCCTGGTAAGGATTTCTTTGTGGC
>PVKS010019967.1:0-37525 GCA_004027875.1 Aplodontia rufa | reverse complement strand
CAGAATTATGCTTAGTGAAGTCTCCCAAGCTCAAAGACTAAAGGGCCGAATGATTTCTCTCATCTGTTGATACTAGAATTTATGTTGAAGCAGTAGGACAGACGGCTGACCTAACAAAACCTCAAACTGAATGAAAGCTCCCTAGGATACTTGGAGGTGTAGGGAAGGGGAAGGGGAGGGGGGAGGGTATATGAAGAACTCATAGGAGTCTGGTGATTGGGAAGATGGGGGAACCATCCCAGAAGCCAATGTCATTCCTCCACTAGAATCCCATTTAACACATGAGTTCTTCTGGAGGAAACTGCAACAGATGAAACCCACAGTAGTTTATCTATGTGTTGGCATTATCCCTGGATAACAAAGTTTATACACATTTATTGCTACTGTTTTGACAATGTTTTCCCCTCATCTGTATCCTGTATCGCTATATACTTCTAATAAATTTGAAAAAAAAAAGAAAACAAAACAAAACAAAACAAAAAAAAAAGAATGGAACCTTTTTTTCTATGGTGTTATAGCAATAAAAAGGTCTTAGAGGAATTTAAGATATAATTATTTACAAAAAATTTACTTATGGAAATAAGTGTGCCATGAATGCATGTAGAAAAACAGGGATGCTTATTCTAATGTCAGAATTACACCAATATTAAATGGACCACCACCTTCACTGATCCTTCAAAGACAACCAGCACAAGGAGGAGGAGATGGGACTTGGAATCTCTAGGGCTTCTTTAGTTGATCCTCTGTATTTGTTACATCTACTTTCAAAAAGTGAACCTTTTGATAATTGCACAATGTTATTGTTTCTTGAATGATGAATCTTTCCAGTTTAAGCCATTAAAGATCCTTTGATGTCTTAAAAAAAAAAACAAATGGTCTTTGGATAACCCTTACCTGGAGGACTTAATCTGCATAATAAGACAACTTTTGTTATTGTGTATTTCCTGCCTCTCACCTTTCCAAGACTTGTGCTGCCACTTACCCCTTGCTGCCACAAAATCCTATTTCTTTCTATAGCTCAAAATGCTGTTTAAAGCTTCATCAGTATGGGCATTTCTTTGAGTCCCATACATTGTGCATGGTTCCCATGTTCCTGCACGTTAATGAATTTTTATGCACTTTTTCTTGTTAATGTGTCCATTATCAATTTATCTCATAGACTGACTTATCAAACTTGCGGAAAGAAAGCATTTTTAAAAATTTTTCTGTAAATCCATCAAAAACCTGATGTTACAGAGCAAAGGCCTGCCAACTTGTAATATCAGCCACAGAGGTCCTTTCTCCCTGGTTCTTTGGGTCACCCCAGAAAGAGTCCACACATGTCACTCAGAGTAGCAGGCATGAATTTATTGGAAGGGGTAGGAAAATGGAAAAGGTGAAACTCTAGGTAGTGAGTGGATCCTCTCTGAGAGCAGAAAGACAACACCCCTCCTGCCCTTCAGTTTTATTGGGGGTCCAAAGAAAATTCCACACAGTCTCACCCAGGTCCACTTGACTTTTGACTGATGGCAAATTGACATCAGACTTCCAAGTCCCCACTGCCCTTGACAACTCTAGGCCACTCTGGCCCATGTTGACTGGTTATAATTGGAACCTGTTCTTACAGATTTTATGGTTAGGGGGCTATTATCTTTATCTCCTGGAGTTCTGGGACCTGGTCTGTATGAGGATCACTAAAGTCCCCACCTTCGGGGTAAATTGTGTTCTTCATATCTCAGGCCTGGAGATAGCAGTTTGTTCCCTGAGGTGTGTAACATGTCCTGCTGACTTGCCAGGAAGGGCTGCTGATAAATTGGTTTTTAAAAGAAAGCATGTGGGGGGTCTTCACAATAAGCTCCATTTATAGAATAATTGCCTTAACCTCATGTTCCCACTACCCACATTTGTGCGGTACCTATCAATATCAGTAAGCTCCTATAGTAAATATTATGTTTAAAATTGAACAAATATTTTCTGATACATGAATTGAAATCGAGTTAAAATGGATATGAATGGGTAGTTAACTGAAGTAGGTAGAATTTGTTACCTTTATGAAGATAGTGAGTAAGAATCCATCTTAGAGAATAATCTGAGTCTTCTCAGCCCACAACTCATTGTTTCTTTTAGAGGTAAGAGCTTCTTTTTCTTTATTTAACTGAGTCTGTGATTCTTAGCAATTTTTATATTAAATGGGCACAATATGTGATTCTCTGATTTGGAAATATTCAACAGTGAAAGTATATAGTTATACATATATATGACTATATATGTGAATATATATTTCATCATGTGTTTAAAATAAAGGGAAAAATCAAATATTCTATGAAAGCATTTGATAAACTTTAATGCTTATTTTAAAAATTAGGAATAGAAGAAAATATTCTGAAAAAGCACAATTGGGAAGAATCTACAAATCGTGTATGTAAGTCTTATCTAATAACAAAAATTTTGTATTTCAATACAAAATAAGGAGGAAGCTAAGGATGTCCTTTTTCACCATGCCCTGTCAAGATTATATTAAAAGTCCTAAGTATAACAAAACAATTAAAACAAAAAACATGAAAAGGGAAAAGTAAAACTCTTTGTATATAAAGCAATTATTCACAGAAAATTCTAGATAATTCAAGAATCAAAAGTCCCAATTTAAAAGTGAATTTTCCAAAGACACAACATAAATGATCAACATGTAAAGTTACCTCTGTTAGGTGAATTAGTTAGCCATGAGCCGGTGGGTAGAGGAAGGACAATGAAGGGCAATAGGCACAGATAAGATATCAGACATATGCAGTAAGAAAAATCAATGAGTCACAAAACTGTTACCTTTCTAGAGAGACAAGCATCAGGAAAATGGAAGCAAAATATCCAACCTTACTCAAAACACAGATAATTATCACCCCTTGAGAGAACTATAATTGAAATTGTGGGGAACATTATTGAAACAAATAAGGAAAAATGGGACCTTGTATGTCAGAACCTCCCCTAGCAATATTTAATTATAATCTCCTAAAAGAACAATTAATTCCAGAGCATGTCACCACTAACCCTGTGACCAGGTTACCAGGAACTGTCCCTCCATCTCCAAAATCATTATGATTAGGTCATCATGATGCTCATGTAGAAAATTCACTGAAGACTCTACCAAGAGATAATTACCTACTTAAGGGGTTATAAGACAATAGAACAGGGACAATTCTATAGGGGTCACACCATTCTCTTCCACTCAGTGCCTGTACTGTAGTGTATGATTGTCTCTCTTATTCTCAATGTCCAAAATAAACTGCCTGCAACTATGTGCAACTGACCAGAAATGCTCCTTGTGAGAGTGTAAGGACAAATTACTTGTAGATTCCCATGGATGCTTCAGCTCCGCAGGTGGGCTCACCCTGTAACAACTCATGTATGCTTTCAAGTCTCAAATAGAACACGATTTTGAAAAATTGATGTAGTAACATATTTAAGAAAATAAAATATTCAAATATAAATTTAAGAAAAGATACAGAAAACTTTAAACTTACAACTAGAAAGCATTGATGAAAGAAATAAATAATTAGAGCAATATACCATATTAATGGACAGGACATTCTACTATGAAGATGTCATGTGTCCCCAAACTGATTTATAGGTTTAATGCAATTGTAATTAGAATTCCAACTCATTTTTCTATTAATTGATGCTTTCATTGTGTGAAAATAGTAAAGATGTAGAATAGTTGAAATGATCTTTGTTAAAGAGAAAAGCTGAAAGCTTACTTGCTAAAAAGTTACAATTATCAAAGCATTTTGATGCTCCCTCAAAATTGGGGTGGGGTACTGAAGATTGAACCCAGGTTGCTTTACCATTGAGCTCCACCTCAGTCCTTTTTATTGTTTTTGGTTTGAAACATGGTCTTACTACATTGTGTAGGTTTTTACTATGTTCTGAGGCTGAGCTCTAATTTTTTTTTCCTCCTGCCTCAGCCTCCCAAGTTGCTAGGATGACAAGCATGCACTATCATGCCTGCATTATATCCAAATATGAAGAGACAGATGAATGGAACAGAATAAGTCCACAAAGTAATCCACCCATAAAATATCAATTAATTTTCAACAAAAGTCATAATACAAATTAATAAGGAAATGAAAATTGTTTCAACAAATGCTCATGCAACAACTGGATATATGCTTGGAAAACAATGAATTTCAAACCTCAGTGAGCAAAATACAAAAAAAAAAGAAAAAGAAAAAGAAAAAACTATAAAGCTTTTATAAAAACCAACAGGAGAAAATTTTCATGTCTTTGTATAACTGAATGCTGAATACAATGGATTCTCTTCTTGGTAAGTACAAAGTCAATAAGCACCACCATAAGGTAAAAGAAAGAGCATTTAATTACATACAGCAAATAAGGAGAGTAGTGGGGTTATTTGCAAAACAATACTCTCTTCAAACAAAGAAAGTGTGGGGGTTTTTACTGTGGAGTCTATACATATTCACATAGGAAATCACATGTAGGGGTGGGTACAATCTTGACTATTCACAATTTAAGGTGTAAATCTCTGAGTATGTTCAATTCAAGGTCATAGATCATGGGTTCAAAAAGCATAGATAATTCTGGACAGACAATTCATTATTATAATGAGCAAAGCTAATTCTAGGTCACCTAACAGAATGAGTCATAGTGCCTCTGGACCCCTGGCTGATTGCTCATATGTTTCTCCAAAGAATTTTAAATGAAGCAAAAAGACAAAATAACTTTGAAGGTGCCTGTTATGGTCCCCCAAAAGTTCAGGTGTGAGACAATGCAAGAAAGTGTACAAGTGAAATGATTAGGTAATAAGAGTTTTAACATAGTCGGTGCATTAATCCCTTGATAAGGAATTAACTGAGTCATATTTGTAGGCAGGTAGCATGTGTTGGAAGAGGTGGGTCACTGAAGGCATGACTTTGGAGTTTACATTTTGTCCATAGTGAGGGGAGTTCTGTCTCTGCTTCCTTGTAACCATATCGTGACTTGCTTTCCTGTACCACACTCTTCTGCAGTGATATCCTGCCTCACTTGGACCAAGAACAATGGAGATGACTGTCTGTGGACAGAAACTTCTAAAACTGTGAGCATAAAATAAACTTTTCCTCCTCTAAAATTATACTTGTCAGGTCTTTTGATCACAGCAGTAAAATGCTAGTATCCAGAAATGATGTGGTTGCTGTCACTAACCTTACTATGTGGTTCAGAAGCTTTCAGACCTTTTGGGAATTTGAGGAGGCATTTTGAGACTTTTAGAGATGCAAGCTGGAAAAACTTCCATACTGTTGTAAGCAGAGCTTAATTGGCAATTCTGGTGGGAGTTCAGAAGACCAGAATGCCAGTAGGACTGGGGACAGTAAAGACTGGGCTCAATAATTCTCAAAGGACAATAAAAACTCTATTGGAAACTGGACAAGAGACCATTTGTGTTATGTTCTATTTAAGTTGTGTGCTTTTTGGCTATGTTTTGATACTTTCTGTGAGGCTGAATTTAAAGATGATAGACTTCTTAATCTGGTAGATGAAACTTCTAGGCAGCAGAGAATTCAGTCAGTAGCATGGATATTGCTGGCAGCTTTTGTCCATGTTTATTGTAATAATCAGGAATAGAACACAATTAAAAGGTTTGAAAACCTTGCAGTTTAACCAGAAAACTACAAGTAAACCTGGAACTAAGGAAGACATGGTTGTTAATGAGGTTGTAGCAAGTAAAGCAACACTAATCACTTTACCCAGAAACAATAGAAATAATAGTTTGAGAGAATGTCAGGAATTGTCGAGACCACACCCACATGAGGCTCAATGTTTACTTGATAAAAATAAAAATTCCCTTGTGCAGAGACCAATGAGACACACATGCTTGCTAAAGAAAGCCTAAGAAGTTGTTTCACCATGTTCAGCTGCCCATGCACTCACAGGCTGCAGCAGACAGGATACCAGGAGGCTTGACTCCTGCTACAGATGGTAGCACCTTGGAATCAACCAATTGGCTCTGGTTCTGCAGGACCGCAGAATGCTGGAGTTAGGGTGTCATGGTGATTTCCACCAAGATTTCAAAGGAAGGCTTGGAAGGCCAGGCAAAATGCAGCAGTGAGAGTCCCTGCAGGTTTCCCCCAATAGGATAATGCATGGAGATGTAAGGAAGAAGCTGAAACTGTAATGGAGACCGCCATGATTAAGAAATACCAGTACCATGGAATGTCTTCCACAGAAAGCTACAGGAATTGAGCAGAGAAAGACCAACAGAGAGACCGCACAGAATGCAACCAGCATAGTCACAGGGGTGGAGCTATACAAGTCCTTTTGAGAGAACATTATGATGCTATGTATCTCAGATGCTGGATGTAGAGCTACAGGATTTATTTGTCCAGCTGGATTTTAGTTTTGCATTGGTTCCACTTGGTTCCATTACTTATTATTTAGGCCTATATTTCTCCCTTGTGGAATTAAAATGTTTACTCTTTATATATTACATGTTTGTAACTTGCTTTTGACTTTTACAGTGTTTCAAACTGGGAGTTTGCTTTAATCTCAGAGGAGACTTGGACTTGGACTTTGGGGCAATGTTAAAACTGTTAAGAACTGTAGGGGCTCTTGAAAATAGACTAAATGTATTTTGCATTGTGAGATGGGCATGAGCTTTTGGGGGCCAGGTGCAGAATGTTATGAGTTAGATATTAAGTGTTCCCAGAAATCTCATGTGTGAGGCAGTGCAAGAAATCTTAGAGGTGAAATTATTGGGGTATGAGAGTTTTAACATAATCAGTGCATTAATCCCCTGGTAGGGACTAACTTAGTGGTAACTGAGACAAGTAGGGTGTGGTTAGAGGCAGTATGTCACTGAGGGTATGCTCTCTCTCTCTCTCTCAGCTTCTTGGTGGTCATGTCCTGACCTGTTTTTCTCCACCACACTCTTATGCCATGATGTCCTGCCTCACCTTTGGCCCAGAGCAGTGGAGTTAGTTATCTGTGAACTGAGACCTCTGAAACTGTGAGCAAAATACCTGAAAAAAACAAATTAAAGAAGAAAAAAATTCATTTGGGTGCACTTTCAAGGTTTTCATTTCAGAATCAACTGAATCCATTGCTCTGCACCTGAGGTGAGACAGAACATCATAGTAGAAGGGTGTGGCCAAAGCAAGCTACTCACTTCAAGGTAGTCAGAGAAGAGAAAGAGGGGCAGGGAAAGGGAGTAGGGATAAGATAAACCCTCTCAGGGCACACTCTAATGCAGAAGTCCTTCTTCAAAACATCTCCCATTGTTCAAAACTGTCAGCTGCCCATATTCTACAGCAATCCCAAAAATCCAAACCCTCATACCTGCCCTTTAACCTGTTCAATGAAGTACCTTATCCTATTCAGTATTAACCTGGGACTGTGGTTACAGAGTTGTCTTGCTCTATGTTAAAGAATAAGTGTTAAAGGTGAAAAATATAGTTATTCAGATTTTAGCTCAATATTAAAAAGATATTTTGGAAAAGTAGTAGTATTTTATATTGGGAAATACTTCTTCCAAACATAACAGAATTTAAATACACAGTGTGATTCTCTGTGCAGATTCATCGAAATGGTCATTCTGTTTTCTGACAGAGGTTAAATTAAATTAATTGGAATTTCTTTTTGAATTAATTATGTGGTTTTGATAAAAACCTTAAAATTTCAAATTTCCTATTTCTCAGTTTAAAAAATTAACTGTGCTCTTAATAATGCTTCCAATCTGAAGTGTTTTCATTTTCAACACCCTATTCTGGAGTTATTTAATTCAAACAAAAGGAAAATAAAAGAAAGCATCAGAATTCACAAGAATGCTGTGGTAAGTGTGATAACATATTATCTACAGCTTTTGAGTTCTTTGAAGATAAGCTGTTGAATAATGTCACTACATTACTATTATAGTTAAAATATAAATACAGGTTTAGCATCTTGTCAAGATAATACAACTTTCAAAAGAGTACAAAGTGAAAAATTCGCATGCATAGTTTTTAAAGGAAGCAAGCAAGATTCAAAAGATTAAATCAAACAAAAGATATTGCATTTTTGTCAATATGTACTCTTTTCCAGAAAATAAATTATAGAAAAAAACATAATTAGCTAAGTCAATGTCAAATTTCAGCTCAATACCTTATGCAGAAGAGTCACCATTCCTGATGATCTTAACTGAAATGAAATAGTATAACTGGCTCATTTACACTTAGATCAGTTTTATTATTCAAACTGGATATTTCTATAACATTTATCTTGGAAGTAAAAATTGATCATATATTATTCAGTCACTAATTTTTTAGTAAAGTAAATATTATGCTTAAAATAAAAAAGAAATAAATGTTTTCCTGTTTTGGCTTTATTGCTCTTAAACTATTTTTTCCAAGGGTATAGTCCTCCAATGTAAGTCATTTTGGTTAATACTCTAAACAAATGCCTAAATATCCCTAGGCACAGAATCCACACTATAATTTTTTTTTAATTTTTAATTTTTTTTATTTTTGAACAACCTTACAAGATTTTAACAAAATAATATAAAATGTGTATATATTCTGGATATTGCAATTATCCCCAGGAGTGCCCCCCCAATTACCCTCCCTTTCCACACTACAATTTTAAAACATCAAGATAGGAAAAGTAATTAATCTCTTGGGTATAATTAATCCTTCTACTAAGAATTGGGCCAAATTGTAGTTATTGCTCTCTATAATTCAGAAGCCAATTTTAATTACACTGAGATGTTGTGCTTTGAGCTTCTGGACTCAACCCACATTTTTACTGTAGACTTGGAAGAGCACAGGATATGTAGCAAGGAAGGCTATATGTCCAGAATTAGTCATCCACAGTAAAACTGTTTTTTCTTCCTTTACACACTTGATATGGTTTGGAAACCAGAATGTCTGATAGGAGTCTCAAAAAACTGGTGTAGTTTATTTCTACTGAACTTTCATTTACAATCATCAAGCACAAGGTTATTGAATATGAATGCTCAGCAATAAACAAAAATTAAGAATGTTCACGGTAACTTTTAGAGAAAGAAAATTGTGTTAACAGCAGAAATAGACCACTTTACCAAATACCTTATCACCAATTGACTGTGTCCACAAATGACCAACTCAACAGAATTTGTTCACTGTATTTAATTAAATTAGTAAAGTATGCTTCATTTAAGAATTATCAATTTCATATCAATTCGTATTACATTAATAACTTTTAAAGGTTTCTGCAGAGTTGTCAACTTTCATCAAAGTAGGAATTTAAGAAATGTTCCATGCATCAAAAGCTAAATGCTACAGGAGAGTTTAACTTTCCTTTCAATGTACTTGGCATTCATTAAGGCCTATTGTTTTCTTCCTGTAGGCTAAACATAAATATCATTTTGTAATTTTCAATTTGGGCTAATGTATTTTGAATCATTTGCAATATAATTTCCTATTTTGTGAGGTAAATGTCATTATCAGAATATCTTCTCCAATTTTTCATATGAAAAATCAATCTTAGATTTTTAGGTAGATCATTCAGAAATAAAAATGTACCACATTTAGTTCATACATTACCTGTACTGTTTTAGCTAGCTGTAGTGTTATATACCTGTGATCTCAGCTATTGAGAGAGAGAGATATAGAAGATCACAAGCTCATGATCTGTTTGAGTAACTTAGAAAGACTCTGTCTCAAAATTAAATCAAAAGGTCTGGGGATGTATCTCAGCGGAAGCATCTGCCCAGCATGTGTAAGGCCTTGGGTTCAGTTCCAAGTACTTCAAAAGAAGTGCCTGTATTCTGAATTTGTGAAGAATCCCCTAAGCAGTCTTTTTTCATCATTTTGCACATAAGTCTAGAGTACATACAATTTGAGATGCAAAATATGTAAATTTAATTAAAATAGTATCCTTTATAGGAAAATCCCAAGGAAAACCAGGAAAGAGGGAGAAGATATGTAGAAAAACAAACAAACTTTGCCAAGGCATGCAGAGAAAATGTAAACAAATACAGATCCTATCCCTTTCCTGACTGAAAAATGAAATACAAAAGCTACATGTTTCTCCCTATAATAATCAACTCATGCATGTCTTCTGAGATTCAAGGTTGGCTTAATTTATTTGCACTTCCAAAATCTGTTCATTTTTCCATGTTTTAGTTAATCCTGGCATATCATTAGCTTTATTCTAAATCTAACTTTCTTCCTAACAGTTAATGGCTCAAATTCTCTGAATTATAGTATGCCTTGATCACATTTCATGATGGAGAGTTTGCAAAGAAGAGAGAGAGAGAAATAGAAAGACAAAATGGAGAGAGCATTAAAGCTCTCCTATAAACTTCTAGCAAAAATTTTGAACCATATTCTAACTGGCCAAATTTAAATCATGTGCTCAATATTTGGCTGGAGTAAGTACTGTAGTAAAGAAAATGCCAGATGCCAATTAACTTAAGCCAATGAAGAGCTCCCTTTGGAAACTAAACTAAACCTTTTGGCTGTTATACAAGGATAACAATAGGAGTGATGTTAGGAATGGAAACAAATGCTCTCCACACTTTTCAACTTAGTTATAATTCATTGCACATCTAATGAAACTGCAGTGAGATTTCATGATTTTCTCATATCCATCTAGAAAAATATTCCTAAACTCAAACACTTATAAGATCCTAGTATTTAACAAAATCAAATCATCTGCAATATGCAAATAAATAGTAAAGCAATCATTTTTCAGCAAAAGATCTGCCATTAATTATTACTCCAGAGTAATAATTAATAATATTATATATTACATTATATATGTATGTATAATATTAGAAATGATCTCAGTGTCACTAAATACTCTCATATTGCAAAAATAACTAATCCAGGGACTGGAGCAGTGGCACAGTAGTTATGGTGCTTGCCTGGCATGCAAAAGGATATGGGGTCAAACCCAGCACCACATACACAGTGAAGTTTCAGAGCAATGAAAGTCACATGAAAAATTAAATAAAATTGATTCTCCCTTTCTTTCTCTCTCACTATACCTCTCTCTCTTTAAAAAACAAAATATCTAATCCAACCATATATGAAATACCCTGAATGTGAAATATTAGATTAATTTTAAAATATCTAGGAAATAAATAAAAGCAAGTTTTTCCATTGAAATAAAAGAAAAGAAGAAATTGAGAATATTGCCAAATATTAAAACATACACAAAAACTGCTATAGTTAAAGCAGTATAGCATTGGTTTAGTCAGCTTTTTCATCATGGTGAGCATAAGAACTGACAAGAACAATATAGAAGAAAAGTTTGATTTGGCTTTCATTTCAAAGGTCTCAGTCGGTAGAAAGCCCACTGCATAGCTCTGGGCCCAAGGTGAGGCAGAATCTTAACAGCAGAAAGACCTAACGGAGAGAAGCAGCTTGGGACATGGCAAGCAAGAAGCAGAGAGATTTACACTCACCAGGGACAAAATTTAAACTCCAAAGGCACACCTTGCAGTGATTTACTTCCTCCAGCCACACCCTACCTGCCTATAGGTAACACCTCCCATAATCTAACCATCTTACCTTGGAGCATTATTGCATTGTTTTTACACTTGAGCTTTTGGGGGACACCTCATATCTAAACCACAATAGATATCAGTGGAAGAATAATATGATAAATCAACAGATTAGAATGCACAAATCAAAAATAGACCCATAATATGTTCAGTATGTTCAACATATAAAAGCTATTTCTCAGACACATGTCTTTCTCTCCATCTGCACAGCCCCTACCCTCACCTAGGCCACCATCATCTCTCTTCATGGTCATCTCTGATTCCTGATGATCTCAGCTGATTCTTTTCAGTATTCATGTTTCTTTTCAATGCATTCTGCCTGCTCTGACCAGAGGTTTTAAATTTGGTAAAATGAAGTTTTCATTCTGCATTAAAGCACATCAATAACTTCTCATTCTCTTTATAACATTATGTAGCAGTGATCTACTTTATTTTTCAAATATAGAATAAACTATTGCTCTGCCACTGTGAGTTACTTTCAAAATAAATATGTTTCTTTCTCTTCCTCTCTCCCTCCCCCTCCCTAATCTCAAAAACAGTATTACCTTTCTTCCCCATCCAAGACCTTCAGCACATGTCTACCACAAGAAAAAAGATCTAAGAAATTACTATCGCCCAAATTAACAAGTGAATTACAACTCCTGACTGAGAACATGGGGAATGTAACCTTTGAATCGCCTCTTCTAAAACCCGATGTTTTCCCTGATGGGGAGAATCACAGCTTCTGGGACAAAAGTCCCCTGTGTTTCTCCTTTGCTAGCAAAGCAATAAAATTTATTTTTCCTTTTTCTCAAAACTGTGTCCTCATTGCTGGATTGGCATCAAGGATGAGGACTGAGCTTTCTGTAACACTGATAAATTCATAGTGTCTGTAATGAAATTCATAGACTAGCCTTTGTTAGGTAGAATTTGACCTAGGCAATGCCATTTTTAATTTTATCCTCCATCTTAGAACAAGACCCCACCCATCCCTAAACCCCTGACCTATGTAATCTATAAACCCTGGACCCACCTATCCCTAAACCCAAGACACACCTACAATACTCCATCATCATGCAAAGAAACCCTAAACACTCCATCATAAGAAAGGGCCCTGCTCTGACATCTCCCTAGCAATGCCCTAATCTTCTTCTCTCTTAGTCCTCTATATCTACTCCAGTCTATAATTGGAAGATGGGTTCCAGACTCTACCAGGACCCCTTCCACAGATTTCTCCCAATAAACCTGTGTCATTATTGAGCCACTCCTACTCTCCTATTTCCTCCACTTGCTTCTTTCCTCACATTTTGATGCTGAACCCCGGAACCAGTGTTCTGAGGTCCTCACCAAGGGTGGCCTCTCTGGGCCTTCCTTTCCCTTCAACCCAGCCTCTCTCTCTTTCCATTTTCCTTCTCTTCCCACCAGTTCTCACTCCAGAGGCTCCAGTAAGGACCATCCACATTGCTGGACATCACATCCACCATCAGCCATCATTTATTGGGTGAGTGAACCCCTCTGACTCTTCCAGATTCTAGGAATCCCTGCCAGTTTCTCTCTGCCACTGTGAGTTACTTTCAAAATGAAAATGTTTCTTTCTCTTCCTCTCTCCAGTCTATAATTGGAAGATGGGCTCCAGACTCTTCCCCTGAAGATACTGTTCCTCATGAAAAATCCTAGTGCTGGGTGAGAGAAATCTTGACCACCACTGGGTAGTTAACAACTTTCATTGTTTGGAGATACCCAAGATTGCCTGCTTTTCTGTTGGTCTTCCCAGGAATGAACAGAGAGAAATCAGTTTCCTATGGGAATGCCCCAGAGTTCCTGGGGCACTCCTAAATCCATTTTGTCCAACATGAGCCAAGCCTCATCAAGGCCAACATGAGACACCCCTTTGGAGTACCTTCTCAAATATATCCAGACCCTAGGTATCCAACACACAGTCAAACCTAAAAGACTGGTGTTCTGTAATATTGCTTGGCCCCAATATAAGCTGGATTGACAATGGCACCTTTGACTTCCAAATTCTGAGAGATCTTAAACTTCCCACCACAGTGGCAAATGGTCTGAGGTTCTCTGTGTCCAGGCCTCTGCTCTAGGCTTGGTACCCCAGACCTTTCTCTCTGCTCATACTACTCAACTTTCCACATTCTTCTCCTCTCTGAGAAACCCCTCAGGGATTCCTTCTCTTGGGACTCCTTCCTCTTCGGGAGTTTTGTTCCCTTTCTAAATTCTAAAATCTGTTACTTTGCCTTTGTTCAAGGATCTCATTCCTTGAACTAGCAAGAACCCACCTATCCACCCTCCCCGTTAGATTTATAGGGGTTCACCAGGGATCTACAGAAGAATGAGTAAATGGACAAAGGAGCTCTCCTTTCTCTTTTCTGTGCTCTTTCTTAGTGGACAAATTGTCTTTCTCTCCCTCTCTCTGCAGAAATTCCTCTTTCATATATACGCCTTGGTGCTTAGGCTAGTCCCAACTACTCTATATTTCCTACTAATCCTCAATTCTTTCACCCCCTCTCTCAAGTTCCTAACCTTAAGGTTCTCCTCCACTTTGGGTCTTGTACACCTAAATCCATGTATTCTGTTTAGTCTTGTTTTGTCTAACTAAATTGTTTTTAGCCCTCTCTCTGGGTTTCCTGCTGTCTCTACTCAGAGTGCAATTAAAAGCTCTAAAACCTCTATTTCCCATCAATTTTTATGTATATTTGTGTACACTTGTATACATTGTGTCTATGTCATGTCTACATATGCTTCTTGTCTACATGGTACCAAAATTAGCATATAGATAGATGAGTGCTCATAAATTAAAATTAACTTTTGGCTAATATGACTTAAATTGGTTCAACAGCACAAGGTTTGTAAAGGGTAAATCTCAAAAAGTTTCTGATTGGGTTGCCTGTGGTTAGCACAACCAATTGAAGTTATTTTAGGTTCTTTTCTAAGGTCAAATGTGGATGCACCGAGATAGGCCAGAACCTCTAAGTAACAAAAGGTTTCTTAAACCATTGATTTGCTCTTATCTATCAAGTAATCCCTGGTGCCAGGTTTTATTGTTAAAGACATCTCTGGAGAAATAAGCAACTAATATTTTGGTTTATTACTGTATACTGTCTATTCTAAATTTTGCTTCAAAGGCTAAACTTGGTTAATATAAGGACATCAATATAATTGTGATAGTAATACTGGCTTCTTTGTACATTAGATGTGTTCATGTGTTCATGCCCTCCAGGTACACAAATCTTTTGAATTATGAAGTATTGGGAGAGCACTTTACCAAGTTGGTGTTTCCAGACTAAAGTTGTCTATAGAAGTAATCTCTTTTCAGACTGCTATAGGAACAAAAAATTAGGTTAGAAATTTATTTACGTCATTTAAATGTTCTGTGATTAGATATCCCATTATAATCTATAAGAAGGAGAGTTCAGTTTGCTTGAAGGTTGACAATGTGGAAACTCATAGATTTGAATGTTGTTATTTCTCAAGATCCCTGCCTTGCCTGAGATAAGTCTTTGCCTCACATCCTATTCCATGTTAGGATGATTCAAAACTAGGCTAAACTTAAGCTTATTTAAGTGTGTTCAAAGGATAGAATTACAGATCTTCATGGAGGCAAAACAGATACAAAAGACATTAATGTAAAGAAATTGTTTCTCAATTTAAAACTATCATGCAAGCTAAATGTTTTGGGGTTTATTAATTTCATATTATATTTTCCTTATAAGCTTTAAAATTCTTGCTTGTTAATATTTTGCAGAAGTACTAATTCTAACAAAAAAAAAAAAAAAACCTGAGTCAAAAAACTCCATCACCTACAGGAAAGATAAGATATAATATTAACTTCTAGTAATGCCATTGACCCTAATTAAATGAAAGGGGTTACAATAAAACTGTACACATTAAAGTTAAAGCCCAGTACCCCCACATTAAGACTGGTGAAAATGATCTGCTGGATGTTTAAAACCAAGACTTGAAGACCAAAGTCAAGGAAGTAAAGGGTCAAGGAAAAGCAACTAATATTTTGGCACTGGCCTGTAGTGTCAGGGCCCAGACAACTATGGGACAAGCTCTGCCTTTTATCTCTTAGTTGCATAACCTCCTAATCAGGAGGGAGAAAGCCAACCAGTGCATATTCTGCCAAAAGGAAGGTCATTAGAAGGGGAAATATCCTCAACATTTCCAAAAGAAGCCACAAGTGGTCAAAAAGATCCTGATCTATCCTGGCAGATAGCATAAGTGGTAGAGGATGACTGAAAGAGCCAAGAGGCTTCTCACATGTCCTTGAGTGGCCTCCTGAAGAATCTCAGCTGACCCTAAGGATAGGTAAAAGGTCAATTTTGATCAACTTGGTCTTAAACACTTGATAGGAGAGTATAACCAAAGTACAACATACATGGACATTTAAAAAGAGACAATGATTCTTTTAATATAAATCAAAATGTATCCTGTATCAGTTACCCCCACAGATAAATAGTTCTAATTCTTGCCCCTCAGATCAATCTAAAAGCTGTAATGTGGCACATAAAAGCCTTAGCTAACTTTACCAAGAGAGTCCTCAGTGTCACAGTTAAAGGGATCCTTCCACTAATGCTGACGTAATGGTAATACAAAGCTACATTACAGAAATCAGTTGACATTCCCAACTCAATGGGACATGTGTGCCATTATAAAAATTAAGTATGTTTTTAGGAACACTAATTATATTTCTAAGGACCTGAATGTCCTCCACTCACAAATAAATGATATGTCAGACCATACACTAAGCTCTCTTCAAAGGCTGGCTGATAACACTGAGTGTTTTTGTACTAATAGATTGCAGAAAATAATTTTCTTTTGCTCTGTTTATTGTTCTAGCATGATCTCTCCCCCTATGTACACCATGTCCAGAAACCTGCCAAGCACCATCATGAACATCTGGACTTCCCTGATGCACAAGATGCCTAGAGTCCATTAAGCACTAGATGGTAATGGAAATATGATCCTCCGTGCACCTGCCTCCTAACTTCTTCCTAGGCCCCCCAGATAGACCCTCTGTAGAGTTTCCCTAACTGCCACAGCCAACACCCACCATGAGCATGAAGCCAGAATGATCGTTGCCCTATTACCCTGACAGGAGTCAAGAATTTCTTCAGAGGGATAATTGAGACAGGAGATAGATTATCTGTAGGCAGATAGAAATGGAGAACTCAGAGAATGGGATTCCACCACCAGATTAAAACCCTATTCTAAAACCTTTGTTTTTGTCTGACTAGAAGGCCCCACTCATACTTGGATGCTAAACTCTTATCCTTGGCATGAACACCCTAATCAAATTCAATGCCTCTATTAATTTTAATTCCCACCATAGATTGTCTTACTCCTGCCTCCACTACCCTCTTATGCTGAACAAAAGCTTTTCCTTACCCACTACCATCCCTGTCAGTACTCCTTCCTGAAGAGTCAGCCACAGCATGAAACATTTCCAACCCCACTGTGGCTACCCACTATTTTCCCATTAAAATTTCCTTATGAGGCCCTGCTTTCGGCTAAAACAAATTATCTCCTATCACCCTTCTGGCTGCCTCAACTATAGCCAGTAAATCTTCTTCCTATGCAGAACTAACACATCCCATTTACTCACCCCTGGACAGGAGCTTTCCTAGCTTCTTTCCTCTTCCTAATTCTCTGTGTAATTATCAGCCTTGCTGCAGGCCCCTCCATGTTTCAGCTCTTCCACTCGTTTTCACAGAGGACCAACAACACTACTATTTATCAGAGTGTCCAGAACATCCTCCTGCTGAACTTTATTAAAATTTCTCAATATCAATGCCTACAGAAGTACTCAACTGATGCCCCTTCTCAGCAGGAAATAATTTAAGAGACAGGATTGGCCCTTCTCTGTCTCACCTCCTTTTTATCAAATGAAAAGAAAAAGGCAGGAATATTAGGTAGAACTTGACCTTGGCAATGCTATTTTGAATATTATCCTCCATCTTAGAACAAGACCCACCTATCCCTAAATCCCTTACCCATAAACCCTAATCCATAAACCCTGGACTTGCCTGTCCCTAAACCCAGGACCCACCTACAATACTCCACCATCATGCAAAATAACACTAAACACTCCATCATAAGAAAGGACTGTTCCCTGACAGCTCCCTAACAATGCTCTAATCTTCTTTTCTCTCAGTCTTCTATATCTACCCCAGTTGGTAAGCAGAAGATGGGTCAGAGACTCTACTGGGGCCCCCACTCCACAGGTTTCTCCTAATGTACTTGTGTTACTGTTGAGCCACACCACTCTCCTCCCTGTTTATTTCCTCTACTCACTTCTTTTCTTACGGGTACTGTTTGCAGATATCAAGTTCAAGAAAAGTGCAAACCTAGATATGCAAATTTGAGAGACATCAGTGCTCCTATGTGCTTAGCAATGAAACTAAATGAGTTTCCTTAAGAGAAGTCAAAGAACTGATTACTGGGGTATCCAGCATTTAGAGGTTAGGAAAATAAAGAAGTATATTTCAATGAGAATAATTTACCAGAAATACAAGAAAGTAAGAAAGAGAATGTGTCATTTTTAAGAAACAGATAAGGAATAGAAGGTGGTACAGCCAGTATAACATGTCAAGAAAAATATTTAAATTTATGGAGATTGTAAATTTTAAAAAGAGCTATTATATACACAAAGTATATTACTGTATATAGAAAACCCAATGGAATCTAAAATTGCTATAATTAAATTCAGCATCTTCAATAAATAGGTAATACACATACAAAAATCAATGTTTTTCTACCTGTAGCAACAAAGTTGGAAAACATGATTTTTACAAAAATTCTATTTTCCATAGAAAATCTTTGTCTTTCAACCTGAACTGAATCATTCAACTCAATCTCTCTCTTTTTATCATGCTTATATTTAAGAATGTGTGTGTCCATGTTTGTGTTTGACCATGTGTATGTGTGTGCATTATCTGATAAAATGTGAGCATGATCCTTAGAGGGAAAATTCAATATTTTTAATTAGATATATGACATACATAGATATCTGTATATCATATTGTTTCATATAATAGATATAGATACATATATTGATGTACAAGAACATTCTAATGGCTCAAAAATATTATCTTCAGGGCAGGAGCAGTGGCTCAGTGGTTACACTGCTTGCCTGGCATGCGTGAGTATGCAGGTTCAAACCCCAACACCACAAATACAATGAAGTGTCAGAGCAACGAAAGCCACATTAAAAACTAAATAAAATTGTTTCTCTCTCTCTCTCTCTCACTATTCTTCTCTCTTTAAAAACAAATCTTATCTTCAATTAATAAATTCACAATATTCTAGACAAAGTTTCAAGAGTTATGGAGCATTTTGGAGGAATTTGACAGATGCAACTTAAAATATGGTTAGAAAAATCCCAAAAGTAAGAATGGCCAATAATTAGCAACACTGGTTATGGCAAAAGTGTTAAACAAATACAGTATTCTATTTCTGAGCCCAGAAATGTGTATATGGGATTTTTATAAGTGACAAATGTTCAGAAAGGGATAGATTATTTAATTATTTCTACTATAATAGCTATAAGTGGCAGGGTTGGAAAAAGGTGCCTATGTTAAATAATAACTAAGTCAGATCCACATTCACTAAGAACTTCAATGTAAAAAGAAAAAAGAAAGCATTTTAGAATTTTCAAAGAAACCACAAAAGAATGTGTTTCTTCACAGCTGTTTAAAATACATGTAACAAGGACTGTGGCCCCAGCCCAGGCAGGTGCCCAGGATACCCGGAGGACCTTGCACCCAGACCTCACCCTACCCCCCCCCATGTGCCCAGTTCTCTGACCTGAGCAGTGGCAGGTACCCAGGACACACTGAAAACCTAGTGCCCAGAATGCCACACCACTGCCTCATGGGCCTGGAACTCTGGCCCTGACTTCAGCAGGTGCACAGAACACCCCTGTGGACACCACACCATGACACAGCACAGTAGTCACACATACTCATCAGGTCCAAATACATAGGACCCAATCCTACCACCAAGGATCCCAGTCCCAGCATGGCATGAAGGCTGTTCTGTTCTGACCTGCCTGGTGTCTCTGGGACCCCAGGACCCAGCAACACACCGTTACTGCTTAGCTTCAACAACAACCCAACAGGCTGGCCAGCAACCCCACAAGGTTCCAAATTCAAGTCCAAGAACCTCTATCCAAAAGGTGCAATAAAATGAAGCTCCATACAGAAGCAGTATTCTAGAAGAAGGTGATCATTAGATCATTAGGCAGTGTCTGACCCAACCATTTGAATGGCAAGGAAGAAGTACCCAGAGACTTGCCTTGCTTCAAAACAGGGAAAATAAATTCAAAGATCCAGAATAAGCTTCTCAAAGGTGAAGAATCTACCTTGAAAATGTTCAACTCAAGCCCAAAACTCCCTACCAAGGAGCCCATGGATTGGGAGAGGGATGAAAACCTAGAACAAATAATCAACAATTTAGAATTTAAAACTTTAGAAGAAATCACAAGAGAAGATATTTCTTCACAACTGTTTAAAATACATATAACAAGGACTCCAGGCCCAGCCCAGGCAGATGCACAGGACACCCTGAGGACCCCACACCCAGACCCCATCCTGCACCCACCTGTGCCAGAGTCCTGCGCACATGTGGTTGTGGGGTGGGGTCCAGATGCCAGAGTCCCACGTACTGAATGGAACAATGAACTAAAAGAAGATTTAATGAAGGAACTAAGTGAGAAAAAATAATAGATGAAAAACTATTATCAAAGAAATGCATGTAACTAAAAAGGAAGTAAAGAAGCTAATCTTCAGTCAATCACATCAAAGGAATGATGGAAGAATTTAATAATAGACTAACTTCAAAACAAAACAGAACCTCAGCTCTTGAAGAAAGAATTTCAGGCAATGAGGATAGGCTGAGTAAGCTTGAGCACAGGGATGACAAAAAAGAAAAAGTAATAGAAGAGCAGAACTTTCAAAATATCTGGGATGAAATCAGAAGAAGTAATCTAACAGCAATTGGGATACAGGAAGAAATCAAAATGCAAATGAAAGGAATAAAGAGCATTCTCAATGAAATAGTTAAAAAAAATTTCCCACATCAGAATAGACTCAGAAATGCTCATCCAGGAAGCATACAGGACACTCAATAAGCCTAATCAAATGAAAATCTCATCAAGAAACATCATATTCAAAATGTATAACAGGGAAATCAAGGAAAGAACATTAAATTCAGCAAGAGAGAAATGCCAAATCACATTCATATCCAAACTGATAATGATCATATCTGACATTTCAGCTTGGGCTCTAGAAGCAAGAAGTTCCAGAAAGGATGTCTTTCAATGTCTGAATGACTACAACGTGCAGCTGAGAACAAAAATATCCTCCAAAACTCAGCTTAAAATTCAATGGGGAAATAAGAACATTTTATAAGACCAAACTTGCAGCATTAATGAGCAAAGTAGTATTACAATGAATCCTCAAAGATAAACTCCAGAAAGAAGAACAATTGAACACTCCTCAATAACCACAAACAGAAGAAGAAATTCAATAAAAGTGCATACCATCAAAAGACAATCAAGAAAGCACAGAACTCATTAATAAATCATGATGACTATGAATCACAATCATATAACTGTAACACTGAATATGAAAGGTCTCAGTGCACCAATCAAAAGATACAGATTATTGGATCTGCTTATAGGAGACAACCTATAAGGAGACAACCCGGTGCTGGAGCAGTGGCTGATCAGTCATGGTGCTTGCCTGGCAAGCACAAGGATGCAAGTTCAAACCCCAGCACCACGTACACAACAAAGTGTCTGAGGAATGAAAATCATATGAAAAGCTAAATAAAGACTGCTTTTCTCTTCCTCTCTCTCTCTGTCCCCTCTCTCTCTAAAAAAAAAAAAAAAAAAAAAAAAAAAAAGGAAGACAACCCTTACAGCCAATGACATCCACAATTAAGGGTGAAAAGATGGAAAAGATCCTACCAAGTGTACAGCTCAAAAAACAAACTGGAGTTGCAATACTTATATCCTACAAAGTAGATTTCAAACATTAATCAATCAGAAGAGATAAAGAAGGCCACTACATCCTAGTAAAGGGAACAAAACAACAGGAAGATATAACCATAGTAAATATATATACTCTCCAAATACCAATGCTCCCACCTATTCGGAAAAAGTATTCCAGGACATAAAAACCCTTGTACACCTTAACATAATAATAGTAGGAGATTTTAATACTCTTCTATCACCAATAGACAGATCAAAGCCAAAAAATAAACAATAGCAAAGAGAACTCCAATTTAAATAACTCCATAAGTCAATTGAACTTAACAGACATCTATAGAATTTTCCATCACAAATTGGCTGAGTATACCTTCTTCTCAGTAGCGCATGGATCTTTGTCCAAAATAGATCATATTGCAGTTCATAAAGGAAATCTCAGCAAACAAAACAAGTAGATATTAGTCCATGTATCCTATCAGATAATGATGCCATGATCATAGCAATTAACAGTAAAAATCATAACAGAAAACACACATATACATGGAGATTGAACAAAACCCTGTTAAATGAAGAATTGATCCAAGAAAACGTGAGAACAGAAATCAAGGAATTTTAGGAAGAGAATGAGAATGAAGACACAGCATATCAAAATCTTTAGGACAGCATGAAAGCGTTCTTAAGGGGAAAATTTATAGCACTGAGTGCCTACGTTAAAAACCAGAAGAGATCTCAAAAAAATAAGTTTGTGCTCCACCATAGATTCCTACAAAATTAAGTACAATCTAAGCCCAAAGCCAGCAGAAGGCAGGGAATAATAAAGATCAGAGCTGAAACAGAAATTGAGAACAAAAAAATAAACTAAAATAAAAAGAATTGATGAAACAAAGAGCCTATTCTTCAAAAAAAGAAATAAAATTGACAGACCCCTAGCTAATTTTAAAAAAGGAGAGAATTGAAACAAATCAACAAAATCGCCCATGAAAAGGGGGTAATCACCACTAACCACATGGAAATTAAACAGATTATCACTACATATCACTACATAAACTATACTCCTCTAAATTAGAATAATCTGGAACATGTGGACAAATTTCTAGACACATACAATATCCCCAAACAACACAGGACAAAAATTGAAAACCTAAACAGCACAATAACATGCAACAAAATCCATATAGCATTAAAAGAGTTCCAAAGAAGAAACACCCAGGACCTGATGAATTCCAGAATGACCATACTTATTAGGAGGAGCTAATACCATTCCTTCCTTATTAAGCTATTCCAAAAAATTGAAAAGGAGGGAATTCTCCCAAACACTTTTTTGAGGCAACCATAACTCTGACACCAAAATCCAACAAATACACATTCAAAAAAAGAAAACTACAGACAAATATCCTTGATGAACATTAATGCTAAAATCCTTAATAAAATTCTACTAAACCACATTCAAAAAACACATCAAGAAGATAATTCATCATAATCAAGTGGGCTTCTTTCCAGGAATGCCAGGCTGGTTCAACATACACAAATCAATAAATGTGATTCATCACTTAGACAGAATTAAGGACAAGACCATATGATTATCTCAGTTGATATAGAAAAAAACCTTCAATAAAATCTATCAAATATTTATGCTCAAAACTCTACAGAAAATAAGGATCAAAGGATCTTATCTTAACTTTGTAAAGCCATATAAGCCAAACCCTCAGCTATATAGTACTAAAAGGAGAAAAACTGAAAACATTTCCACTAAACTCAGGAATAAGATAAGGCTGCCTGTTCTCACCACTTTTACTCAATATAGTCCTTGAGAACCTAGTCAGGAAAAATATATCAAAGGGATAAGAAGAAAACTGCTCGAGCTGATAAATAGATTTAGCAAATTGGCAGGCTACAAGATCAATACCCAGCAATCTATAGCTTTCCTACACGCTAACAATAATAGGGCAGAAGAAGAGAGAGATACATACATATATACATACACATACAATTGAATTCTGTTCAGCTATTAGAAACAATGATATTGAGGCCTTTGAAGGTAAATGGATGGCACTGGAAGAAATCATGCTAAGCAAAGTTAGCCAAATCCAGGGAGTGAAAGGTTCAATATTTTTCTCTCATTTGTGGAGACTAGAGCTAAACCCAGGCTTGGATGAAAAGTTGTCGGATTATTAGTGGGAAGGATGGGAAAGGGAGAGATCATAGGGAGGGATCTAGGGAGACAATCAACAATGTAGCCTACTCTTTACACCCCTGAGAAAACAAATAAATTTTAAGCAATCATTTAATTCTGGAAAATTCACAAACTTACATGTGGATTACATGGATAATTATATCTGTTGTAGGGGCAAAATAAAAGAATCCAGGGACTAGGGTGTGGGCTATGTAGAGTAATTGGTTTAGGATCAAATGCACAATATATTGCTACTTTATACGCATTTATAATTGTACAACAACTCAATGTCTTAATAAAATAAAAGAGTAAATAAAGGCTTTTAAAAACTAAAAATAAATACATAAATAAAATGCATATACCAATACCTAAAGTAACAATACATAAAATGCTATCAAATTTGTGTGCATTCATGTTCAGACTACTGCTTTTCAGACATATTTTGATTTGAGGAGAAAAAATACACAAATAGGAAACAATATACAAAGAACATATAATCAATAAAGTGTTAATCTATCAAGTAAATAAAGACATAAAAAGATACCAACTCTCACTGATGATTCCAGCTTGGTGGAAGTCATGTCCTCCTAGAGTTGAAGAATGAAACTAAGGGACATGGAGGGAAGCATGATAGACCGTTTTTATTTTAAGAAAATAATAGAGAGCAAAGCATAGGGAGAAGAGGAAACTTCCCCCAGAGTGAAAGAAAGGGACAGAGCTGAAGAGGGTTGGAACTAGACCTTTTTATAGTTTCAAAACCAATGCTTTCCTTCCCTTAGGCCTAGGAGCATGGGAGCAGTTCTAGCTAGATCCTATCTTTGGCTTGTGCCCAGGAGAATATTTACCTGCATCTTTATAGCAGATGGAATGCAGTGCCTTTGTTAGTTAGCATCAAGACCCTCCTTGCAGACCCTCCTTAGTAGCATAGAATTGGGGATATCAAGTTGATATGCGTATTTGTTCATTTGGCACAGCCACTTTCTTTCCTCTTAAACGGGAAGAACCGGTTTCCTCACGATCGACCCAGAATTCCAACTACACTCTTCTCCCCTCCCTGTATCTTACTAGTAAGACCTCCAAAAGGGTAAATTTACTCCTTTTGGCTGAAATTAAAAAATGAAGACTAGCAGGTGTTATGATGGTGTGGAGTAATAGGCAACATCATTTAATGCTGCTACGGATATTTATTATATAAAATTGAACTGGAGAATAATTTGTCCCCATTATAGAAATATCACACGTCTTTCCTGACTCAAAAATTTTACTATTAGATATATAAACTCCAGAGAAACTATTGCACATACTCACAAGTAGACGTGCGTGTGTGTGTGTGTGAATGTGCTTAGAAGCTCTGATTACAAAAAAGAAGGAAAATAAAAGTAGCCTAAATACCCATCAATACAAAAATAGATAAAAGTATATTTATGTGATAGAATTACATATACTAGAGAAAGGAATTAAACTAAAGCTACATGTATCAGTATACATAAATATGTAAATCTCACAAATATAAAGTTGAATTTTGTAACAGGTGAACAGCAGAATTAACATGCACAAAAATTATAATGTCATCTATATAACAGACATCTGAAAAGTTTGAGAATAATTTTTAAAAACTGGCAGCTGCTGTTTTGCAATGGGAGTTTTCTTCGTGTTTATGGAATAGTTCAAAGTCCTGATTGTGGTGGTTTTAGGAACTGTGTATGAGATAAACTTTTTATCATATCATAAGAAAAAAAAAAGCAAAACAAAGAAACAAATATGTAAAAACTGTGATATCTGAATAAATGCCTATGGTTTAGTTAATAGTTTAGTAATGCCAGAATCCTGGTTTTGGTATAGAATTATGGTTATGTAAGGTATTCGCGGAGAGAGTAGAGTATAGGGCATGTGGATAAGATCTAAACTATCATTGTAACCTGCTATGAGTCTAAAATATTTCAAGATAAAGAGTTAACCAAAAAAAATTTCACTCTTCTGCTTATTTTTCTCACCAAAGGAAATCCTAACCAAGCATTCCAGAAACCATTTTTTTTCCTTCCAAAGAAGCTGAACATCTTTTCATAAAAACACATTTAAACACTATCTACTTCAGTAAATAGTACTTAGCATAGCCATGCGGCAGTCTTCAGCAACATAAGGCTTTTCTGAATTGCCACTAACAGAAAATTATTATCAGTGTGACTTTGCCTCCTGAAGGAACTTGAACTCACAAACGCTCACAGCAGGAATAGACTTA
Organism: Aplodontia rufa; assembly: GCA_004027875.1. Lineage (NCBI taxonomy): Eukaryota > Metazoa > Chordata > Mammalia > Rodentia > Aplodontiidae > Aplodontia > Aplodontia rufa. The sequence continues at coordinate 11,640 of PVKS010019967.1, read as the reverse complement.
AGCCTGCTGGGTTTTCAAGTACTCTAATGCAGTGGAGAGAGAACAGCAGCACGTAGCAAATAGGGAGGAAGGAGAAAGAGTCTTACTCAAATACATCGCTGTCCAATTCTCTAAGTCCCATCACACCACATTACAAATGTGAAGGATTTTTAATAATGGAAATCTACACAAACCAAGCTCCATTTGTATCTGAAAATCCCTAATAATATAGATATAAATTCCCTACATATATTTATTTGCATTCATGAAAATGCTAAAATCCCCTTCATTTATTAGCTGCTTTGTTGTCTTCAGAAAAATCATGAGAAGAAAACATTCAATTAGTATTTCACCTTAAGTGAACAGACTGGATAAGAAACCAATTAGTATTTGGATAATAGAATGTCTAATTAGCCACCAAGTATTCAACAGAAAGTCTTCATTACTCTCCTTTCGGTAACTGTTGCAGGATGTGCAGAGAGGATCAGCATCTCCAGAGCACCAGTTCTAATCCCCTACCAGCTACTAATTTATTGCTAAAGGCACAAACAAGTGTCTTAATCAAGAGACTAAAGCACTTGGCAAATGTGCTGAGGCTGGTTCTGCTTTGGATGAGTGGGGTATGATTGGAAACACTAGGAGCACAGTTTACTTCGACATGTTTACTTTGTAAAGAACAGGATGAGAAGTAAATACTACAGGATTCCACTAAATGTGAGTGTGTGTGCCTGCAAGCACATCACCAGTAGATGCAGTAAATATGGCCATTCTTTAGAACTTTAACATTCTAAAATTAACAGTTAAAGCATATAGGATGGGGACTTCCATTTAAATATGTGAAACATAGGTAGTTTTCCTTTATTCACAAAACTCACCCTCCCCACCAATTCTAGTTAAATTTGGTTGATTTGCCTACCCTGTCTACTTAAATCACTGCTGCTCTAGGGAGCCTCCAGTGCCATATGGAAGGACAATCCTCAGACTCCAGGGGCAGGTGAGTCTAAAAGTGTGAATAATGTGAAGAAGAAAGTGATTCTTATTCTCCACCACAAAATTAAGCACTCTGAGGATGGAGAGCAGCTTCCAATTGCCTCTCAGCTAACCTCATTCATGGCTGTCAAGAACGGAGAGGGACAAATTCTCCCTCACACACTAAAAATTAAAGAAATAAAATATAAGGAACATTGAGAGCATTAAAATTCTTCAGGTGTCCTGTTTGCTGTGGGTTAGCAAACAAATTTATCTGATACTTAAGTATTTCAGAAGTTTTCGTGATAGTTGGTGGGGATAATACTGGCATTTACGAAGTAGTAAGCTTACAATCTTTTCAACCTATGTTAAAAATCCTAATCTCTCTCTCTCTCTTTCTCTTTTTTTTTTTTAAGAGAAAGAGCAATAGAAGCAATTTTTATTTAGTTTTTCATGTGACTTTCATTGTTCCCTCATTTCGCCGGGTACATGGTGCTGGGATTTGAACCCACGTACTCATGTATACCAGGCAAGAACTGTAACTGCTGAGCCACCACTCCAGCCCCCCTAATCTCCCTTTTAAACAAGAATAACTGCAGCAGCCCATAGAATTAGTTGTGATGTATCTATGGTTTATGAGGAATAGTATCTCATCACTACGGCCATGGTCTTTAAATGAGGCTGCAGCATCTAGATCACAGAATAATAGAGATTTCATTGACCTTTTGGTGTCTGAGACGTCAAGAGAATATAAAATATCTAATTCTGACTTAAATTAGGAGTGTTCACAAGCATTATAAAATACATTCCAGTATTTTATAGTGGTTCTGAAACTCTGCCCCATTCAGCACCATAATAACTTTTATTCCCTGATCAGAAAAAAAGAGGCAGGAAAGAAAGTTTTGAGTGGTTTTTATTCACATGGCAGGAATATGGCACTCTGCTGCACTCAGTGGTCCTTGACTGCGGACCTCCTGTGCCCCTCTGCCCTCAGTGAATACCGGTGGGATAATTGTGCCCTTCACTTTTCTTCTGTGTTGCCCTTTGATCACAATCACAAGTTCCAGAGAAAAATGTTTTCTGACTCTCCAACTATCAGTTCAGTAGATGAGAGTCACTGAACAAAAAAAGAAAAAGAAGAAAGATCTTCGAGGAAATAAAACTAAATGCTACAAAATCAAAAGCATTAAGCCCTGATTTAACTCAATTTCTGAGTCTGAGCCAATGCACAGTATTATAGTTCTCATATTAATATATAAACTATAATGTGTTTGACACTGTACCTGATCTTAGGAGTAGATATGATTAATCCTTGGTATTTATCTGTGCATGTGTATATGTGTATACATATATCCCCACCCATGCATATATCTAAAATATAAATAAATTTGAAATTAAATTTTCAGCTTAACTTTGGGATAGAATCCTAAGTATCATAAAACTGCCCAGGGTATATCCCATTATTACATTCAAAGTTTACTGATTGATACAGCATTTCCCACATTGTAATTCAGTAACATTGAATTTCATAATAAATCAGGTTTCCTGGGAAGCAGAAAATCTACAATGTTGGCTCTCAGGTTAGAAAAAAAATGGTTCTAAATTACATCACAAAGAAAAATCTTTCAATTTATGAGAAATTAATGTTTTAATTTTTTAACCTATAGGCTAAGAGTTTAAGAATTAATTATCCATTTTTACTTTTCATTGAGTACTTTTCATCTTTCTTGACATTATATTCTAAATCATTGACCACTGTCCTTGGAAGGTCTCCTTCTCAGTTCTTACAATGTTAGTGACATATGATGATGTTAATATTTAAACCTATAATATCAGGTCAAATATGAACAAAAATTTTACATCTATTTTGTAAATAAAAAAATCTGTCAACATTTTTAAAAATTAATTGCAAATATAGTCTGAATTTCATTATTAAAAGTAAGCAGGTAAGCAAAGCAAATTAAATTATGGTTACTGTATTCCATCAATAGCATGATAAATGGTTTAAATGAGAATTCTCATAGCCAAGGTTGACTTCCTTGCTGAATATTATATTTTTTGATAGCCTAGGTCTTAGCACATGACCAGATAGGAGAAATTCCTGGGACAAGTTAATGAAATCATAGAAGTTCTTTTTACTAAAATTATGCCATTTTTTCTTTCAAAATTGCTCATTTGTTTATTTGAAATTGAACAATTGCTTTTCAAGTGTTAATAAAGCAATGTCAAATGTTTCTTTAAAAAAGCATATCACTTTGCAGTAGGAATGGAATGTGGGTTTTTGATTCAAACAGATGTAAATTTGAGTCCCACAATGTCCCCTTCACTAGGTGAATAAATAGGGACAATTTGCTGAACTTTTAAAATCTAAATCTTTTTTTTTTCTTTTTTTAAAGATTTTAGTTGTTGTACAATCATAAACACATATAAGATAATATGATATGCATTTGATCCTAATCCAGAGTCACCTCCACATCACTCACACCCCGGTCTCTTGATTCTTCTACATTTTCCCCCATAACACTTACAAATGTGTTATCTATCTGTCTATATATACATATATATAGACAGATAGATATGATTTTGGATTTTCCAGAATTAAATAATTGCAGAAGTAATATTTACAGTCCATTCCAGGGGGGTAAAGAGTATACTACTTTGTTGATTATTTTCCTAAATTACTCCCTGTTTTCCTTCCCTTTTCCCCTCCCCCTTTCCCTCCTCCCTCCCTTTCCTACATATCTAGAGTTCATGTGTTGCTACACCTTTGGTGAGTCTGTTAGAAGAGATTGACTACCTTTCACCCAAGCCTGGGTTTTGCCCTAGCCTCCACAAATGAAGGAAAACATTTGACCCTTAAGTCTCTGGGTTTGGCTAACTTCGCACAGTACAGCATGATATCTTCCATTGCCATCCATTTGCCTTTAACGGCCACAAAATCATTTCTAAAAGCTGAGTAGAACTCCATTGTGTGTGTGTGTGTGTGTGTGTGTGTGTGTGTGTGTGTCTGTGTGTGTGTGTGTGTGTGTGTATCACAGCTTTTGGAGCCATTCACCTAGTGACAGGCATCTGGGTTGGTTCCATAATTTAACTATTGTAAATCGAGCTGCTATGAACACCGATTTTGCTGTGTCACTGTAATGTGCTGATTCTAACTTCTCTGGGAAAATACTCAGAAGAAGGATAACTGGGTTTTACGGTGGATCCATCCTTAGTTTTTTGAGGAGTCTGCTTTCCAGATGGCTGTACTAGTCTGCAGTTCCACCAACAGTGTGCTAGCTTTCCAATCTACCCACAACCCCTCTAGTATCTGTCACTATTTATATTCTTCATTTTTGCCAGTCTGACCAGAGTGAAATGAAATGATAATGTAGTTTTGATTTGCATTTCTCTGATTAATAGTCATTTAGAATACTTTCTCATGTATTCACTGGCTTGCTCGATTTCCTCTGCTGAGCAGTTTCTGTTTAGCTCTCTGGCCCATTTATTGATTTGATATGAAGTTTTTTCAGTTCTTTGTAAATTTTGGATATTAATCCCCTGTTGGAGAAATCACAGGCCATGATTTACTCCAATTATGTAGGTTCTCTCCAGACAGTTTGGACCAATTCCTAGGCTGATCAAAAGTTTTTTTAATTTAATAGCATCTAATTCAATAATTATTTCTAATTTATTTAAAGACAGAGGGATATATCCCTCTGTCTTTAAATATATATATATATATATATGTATGTATATATATATATATATGTATATATATATATATATACACACACACACACACAGAGAGAGACAGAGAGTGAGAGAGAGAGAGAGATGTTCATGGATTCTTGACTTTAATTATTTTGCTTTGGGAGTTTTATTGAGAAAGTATTTTCCAACTCCCATGTGATGGAGGAGTGTTGGTCCTAATTTTTCTGCTAGCACTTGTATGGTAGCTGGTTTTATTCCTAATTCGATTATCTATTTCAGTTTGTTTTTTGTGCAAGGTGAGAGATAAGGATCTAATTTCAAATTCTTTCAAGGAATATCCAGCATTTCCAGCACCATTTGTTGAATAGACTGTCTGTACTCCATGCTATACTTGCACTCCCTTTGTTAAATATCAGATGTTTAAAGATTTGTGGGTATGTCTAAAAAGTCTTCTATTCTATTCCAATGGTCTTCCTATTTTGATATCAGTACCATGCTGTTTCTAATACTATCACCCTATAGTATAATTTTAGATGTATAGCAAATCCACCTATTTCGTCTTTCTTGCTTAGTACTGTTTTGGCTATTGTGAGTTTCTTGTTGTTCAAAATTAATTTGAGATTTGCTTTTTGTATATCTGTAAAGAATGACTTTGATATATCGATGGGGATTGCACTGAATCTGTATAGAGCTTTTGGCAGAACAGCCGTTTTAACTGTATCAATTCTGCCTAACCAAGAACATAGAATGTCTTTCCATCTTCTCAGGTCTTCTTCAATTTCTTTCTTCAGTGTTTGATGATTTTCACTGTAGACATCTTTTACTTCTCTTTTTAGATTAATTCCCAAGTGTTTTACTCTTTTTGAGGGTATTGTAAATGAGACCAATTTCCTGATTTCTTCTTCTGCCCTATTATTCTTAGTGTATAGGAAAGCTATTGATTAATGGGTATTGATCTTCTAACCTGCCAATTTGCTAAATTTATTTATAATCTCAAGCAGTTTTCTGGTGGAGTTGTTTTTTTTTTTTCTCTATCTTCCAGACATAGAATCATGTTGTCAGCAAAAAGGATAGTTTGACTTCCTGTCTTCTTCTTCTTATGCCTTTGATTTCTTTTTCTTTACTGATTGCTTCAGCTAGGGTCTCAAGGAATATATTGAGTAAAAGTGGAGACTTGGCAGCCTTGTCTTGTTCCCATGTTTAGTAGAAATGATTTCAACTTTCCTCCATTTAGTACTATACTAGCTGTGGATTTGTCATATATGGGCTTTACATAGTTAAATTCTTTTGATCCCAGTCTTTTCCAGGGTTTTCAACATAAATGGATTCTGGATTTTATTGAAAGCCTTTTCTGCATCAATTGAGATGATCATATGGTTCTTGTCCATAATTATGTTTAAAAAATGAATTACAGGGGCTGGAGTGATGGCTCTGCAGTTATGGCACTTGGCTAGCTTGTGCAGGGACACAGATTTTTACCCTGGCACCATATACACAACAAAGTAGAGCAACAAAAGACAAATGAAAAACTAAAATTGATTCTTTCTCTCTCTCTCACTGTCCCTTTTTCTCTTTAAAAAAAAAAGTGATGAATCACATTTATTGATTTGTGTATGTTGTACCAGACTTGAATCACTGAATTGAAGCCCACTTGATTGTGATGATTTATCTTCCTGATGTGTTTTTGAAGGCAGTTTGCTAGAACTTTATTAAAGATTTTTGCATCAATGTCCATCAAGGATATTTGTCTGTAGTCTTCTTTTTTGATGGGTATTTTTTGAGTTTTGGTATCAGAGTTTGGTTGCCTCAAAGAGATATGGGGAGAGTTCCCTATTTTTCAATTTCTTGGAATAGCTTGATAAGGACAGGTGTTAGCTCCTACTCATAGGTGTGGTAAAACACAACATGAGATCCATCGGGTCCTGGGTTTTTCTTCTTTGGAAGGCTTTTAATTGCTATATGCATTTTGGTGCCTGTTATTGGGCTGTTTAAGATTTCATTATCTTCTAGTGGTAATTTGTGGATGGTGTATGTTTCTAGAAATTTGTACACATCTTCCAGATTATCTAATTTAGAGGAGTATGGCTTTTCAAAATAGGTTACCATAATCCATTGGATTTCCATGAGGTCAGTGGTGATTGCTCACTTCTCATTTTTTTATTAGTTGAATATGGACTTACAAATGAGGAGGAATCATTATCAAACAATCAAGAACAAATGTATATTCACACAGTTAGCCAAGGCTGATCCCATTCCATGGATTCTCCCCTTAGACTCCCCATGGTTCTATGTTTTCCCCAAATAAAGTGTTAAATGGACTTCTTGTGGAGGTTGGAGATCTCCTTCTGAGTTGAATCTCCCATACTCCCTCCATCCAGTCTCCTAGATATCCTTCCGAGTCACTCCCCCCTCCCTGTTCCCCTCCCTATGTCTACAGGTATCCTACACAAGGTTTCCCTATTTGTGTAAAAATTCATACTTATTGAGGTTATTATTAGCTTAGCCATCTAACATACTGTTTCCAGTTTTATTCTAGCTTCCACAAATGAGAGAAAACATTTCATCCTTGAGTCTCTGAGATTGGGATACTTCACTTAGCATAATTTTTTTCCATCTCCATTCATTTGGCTTCAGAAGCCATTATATTGTTTTCTCTAATGGCCAAGTAGTATTCCATTACATATATGTACCAAAGTTTTTGAATCCACTAGTCCAGTGCGGGGCATCTGAGTTGATTCCATAATCTAGATATAGTAAATTGAGCTCCTATAAGCAGTGATGGAGCCATATCTATATAATATGATGATACTAACTCTTTTGGGAAAATACCCAAAAGTGGGATAGCTGGGTCATAAGGTAGTTCCAGCCCTAATTTTTTGAGGAGTCTCCACACTGCTTTCCAGAGTGGCTAAACCAGTTTACAGTCCCACCAGCACTGTGACAGTGTTCCTCTTTTCCCACAGCCCCTCCACCATCTGTCGCTGTTTATATTCTTCATTTTTGCCACTCTAACAGGAGTGAGGTGGAATCTCATTAAAGTTTTGATTTGCATTTCTTTTATTGCTACTGATGTAGAGCATTTTCTCATATATTTATGGGCTTTCTGGACTTCCTCTGGTGAGAAGTTTCTTTTTATATCTGTAGCCCATTTATTGACTGGATTGTTTGTGATCTTACTGTTTAGTTTTTTTTTAATTCTTTGTATATTCTGGATATTAGCCCTCTGTCCGAGGTGTAGCAGGCAAAAGTTTTCTCCCATTCTGTAGGATCTCTCTTGACACTTTTTACTAATTCTTTAGCTATGCAAAAGTTTTTAGTTTAATTGCATCCCATTCATTTATTCTTGACTTTACTACTTGTGTCATGGGAGTTTTGTTAAGGAAGGCGCCACTGACCCCTATGTCATGTAATGTTAATACTACTTCTTTTTCAAGTAAATTTAAAGTTGCTGGTTTAATATCCAGATCTTTGAACGATTTTGATTTAATTTTTGTGCAGGGTGAAAGGTAAGGATCCAGTTTCAGTTGTCTACACATGGCTGTCCGATTTGTCCAACACGATTTGTTGAACAGTCTATTTTCTTCCACACTATGTTTTTGCCCCCTTTGTCAAATATCAGATAGTTAAAGGTATGGGGGTTCATCTCAGAATCCACTATTCTATTCCATTGGTCTTCAGTTCTGTTTTGATATCAATACCATGCTGTTTTTGCTGAAGTATAATTTCAGATCAGGCATTGAGATACCTCCTACCTCTTCCTTCTTGCTGAGTAATGTTTTGGCTAATCTGGGTCTTCTGTTATTCCACACAAACTTGAGAATTGCTTTTTCTACATCCATTTATAATGACACTGGTATCTTGATGGGGAGTGCATTAAATCTGTATAGGTCTTTGGGTAGAATGGCCATCTTTATTATATTGATTCTGCCTAACCATGAGCATGAAATGTTTTTCCATCTGCTCAGGTCTTCTGCAATTTTCATGTTTGATAGTTTTCACTATAGAGGTCCTTGATATCCTTTGATATCCTTTGATGCCCAAGTATTTTATTTTTTTATTTTATTTTTTTGGAGGAGATGGTGAATGGGACAGATTTCCTGATTTCTTCTTCCACGGACTTGTTACTGGAGTAAAGGAAAGCTAGCAATTTATTGGTGTTCATCTTATAGCCAGCCACTTTGCTGAAATCGCCTATAAGCACTAGAAGTTAGCTGGTCGAGCTTATTGGGTCTTCTAGGTTTAGAATCATGTTGTCAGGAAATAGAGACAACTTGACTTCCTCCTTTCCCATATGAATTCCTTTGATTTCCTTTTCTTGCCTGATAAGTCTGGCAAGGGTTTCAAGGACTATATTGAGTAAGAGAAGTAAAAGGGGACAACCCTGTCTTGTTCCTGAATTCAGTTGAAATGCTTTCAGTCTTCCTCCATTGAGCATAATGTTGGCTATGGGTCTGTCATAAATGAATCTTACACAGTTAAAGTATCTTACTTTGATCCCTATCTTCTTCAGAGTTTTGAGCATAAAATAGTGTTGGATTTTATCACAGACCTTGTCTGCATCAATTGAGATGTTCATATGATTTTTATTTTTAATTTTGTTTAAGTGGTGAATTACATTTATTAATTTGTATATGTTGAACCAGCCTTGTTTTCCTGGAATAAAGCCCACTTGATCATGATGTATTATGTTTTTAATCTACTTTTGGATCCAATTAGCTAGAATTTTATTAAGGATTTTTGAATCTATGTTCATCAGGAAAATTGGTCAGTAATTTTCTTTTCTTGATGTGTCTTTGTTGGATTTTGGTATCAGTGTAATATTTGCTTCATAAAAAGTGTTTGGGAGTGCTCCCACCCTATCAATTTCATGGAAGAGCTTATAGAGGATCGGTGTTAACTCTTCTGTGAAAGTTTGGTAGAACTCTGCCATATATCTATCCTGTCCTGGGCTTTTCTTTTTTGTAAGAGCTTTGATTGCTACTTCAATTAAACTATCTGAGATAGGTTGGTTTAGATTTGCAATCTCCTCATGTATTAATGTGGATGTTTTATGTGTCCAAGGATCTGTCCATATCCTCCAGATTATCAAACTTGGCAGAGTATAAATTTTCAAAATATATTCTGGTAATCTTCTGGATTTTGTTTGAGTCTGTGGTGATATCTCCATTTTCATCTTTGATTTTGTTGATTTGTTTCACTTTCTTCTTCCTTTTGGTGAGGTTGGCAAGAGGTCTATCGATCCTGTTTATTTTTTTCAAAGAACCAGCTCTTTGTTTTGTTGATAATTTGTATTGTTTTTCTTTTCTCTATTTCATTGATTCAGCTCTGATTTTAGTTATTTACTGTCTTCTATTAGCTTTGGGATTGGATTTTTCCTCTTATTGCAGGCATTTGAGTTAAAGCATAAGACTAGTTATTTAGGCTCTTTATTGATTTTTGATCTATGCCCTCGTGCTATAAATTTACCTCTTAAGAATGCCTTCATACTATCACAGAGATTTCAGTATGTTGTTTCCTCATTCTCATTCATTTCCAAGCATTTCTTGATTTCTGCTCTCACTGCCTCTTTTATCCATCCTTTGTTTAAGAGGGAATTATTCAATTTCCAAGTATTTGAGTAACTTCTGTTTTTTTCTCTTGCTGTTGATTGCTAAGATCATAGCTTGTGTTCTGACAGGATACATGGAAATATATCAACGTTTTTGTGTTTGTTAAGGTTACCTCGGTGAACCAGGATGTGGTCTATTTCAGAAAAGGATCCATGAGCTATTGAGAAGAAGGTATATTCAGCCGACTTAGGATGGAATATTCTGTAGATGTCTGTTAAGCCTGACTGATTAATAGAGCTGTTCAGCTTGGAAATATCTTTATTGATTTTGTGTTTTGATGATCTGTCTAGTGTTGATAATGTCTAGTGTTGAAGTCCCCCACTATTATTGTGTTGCGATCAATGAGGTGATTAATGTCCTTAAGTACTTTTTCCATATATTTGGGGGGGGTTGTAATTGGGGGCATAAATGTTAATTATGGTTATATTTTCTTGATGAACTGTCTCTTTTCATATGATGATGTATCCCTCTTTGTCCTTTTTGACTAGTTTTAGCTGGAAATAAATTTTATCAGATATTAGGATCACCACATCAGCTTGCTTTTTTGGGCCACAGGCCTCGTAGACACTTTGCCAACCTTTCACTTTCACTCTCTGTCTATTTTTGAGTGTTAAGGATGTCTCCTGTAGACAGCACATTGTTGGATTTTGTTTTTTGATCCTGTGAGCCAATCTGATTATTTTAATTGGGGCATTGAGACCATTCACATACAGAGTTAGAATAGATATGGGAAATTGAGTCTCAAACTTTGTGACTATTACGTCATTTTAAGCCACTTAGGAATTTTTTGGTGAGTAATGTGATTATTGACTTGCCCTTGTATACAGGTTTAGGGTATCATTAGCATTTTCTTCTGACTGAAGAATATCCTTGAGAATATTCTGTAGCACAGGATTTGTGTTCATGTATCTTGCTAACTTGAGTTTATCATTGAAGTATTTAATTTCCCTGTCACATTTAAAGCTGAGATTTCCAGGGTATATTATTTTTGGCTGTAAATTTTTATCTTTCAAGGTTTGAAAAATATTGTTCCAAGCTCTTCTAGCCTTCATTGTTTGATGTGAAAAATCCATAGTGATCTTAATTGGTTTGCCTATGAATGTGATTTGGGGCTTTTATCTAGTTGCTTTTAGAATTCTCTCTTTAATTTCCCTGTCATTCATTTTGTATATGATATGTCTTGGTGAATTTCTCATTTGATTAGGCTGGTTTGGTGTTCTATATGGGTCTTAGATGTTGTATTCTGGGTCAATTCTAAGTAAGGGAAGTTCTCCTTTATAATTTTATCTAGAAGATTTTTAATGCCCCTTGTTTGCTGTTCAGAGTTTTCATCCAGTCCAATGACTCTCGGGTTATTTCTCCTCATCTTGTCAAAGATTATTTGGAAGTT
>PVKS010019966.1:0-37633 GCA_004027875.1 Aplodontia rufa | reverse complement strand
GGCCGGGAAGTTCAGGAGCAAAGCATAGGCAGGTTCGGCTGCTGACAAGAACTCATCTTCCAAAGGAGCAGGGACAGCACAGCCAGCAGAAAGTGCGAGAGCTCTTCTTCCGAAGGAGCGCAAGAGCTCCTTACTGCTGGCTGCAGTCTCTTTTTTAAAGGCCTTCACCCCGCCCCCTCAAGGCCTCTCTACATTAGCTCGTTCATTGCCACACCTGGATTTCAGAGGCACATGTTTGATCAGTAGGCCTCTACGTGCACCCCTTGAAGGATCTAGAATTGGCAGGTGATACCAATGCGAAATGTCTGAAGCCCGTGTCGACACCCTGTTTTTCAAGCTTAACAATTTACAATCTAGTAGCCTTTCCTGAAGGAGTTTATGCAAACAGCAACAAGATCCAGGGCAGCTGATAAAGTAAAGATCAGACCCCAACACACAGACTTTTTTTCTCATCATTATCCCCTAAGCAATATAGTATAACAACTATTTACATGGCACTTACATTGTGTTTCCCATTATAAATAATCTAGGGATGATTTGGAGTATACAGGAGATTTGAATAGGTTCTCTGCAAATATCATGCCATAAGATACCTAAGCATCCTTGGATTTTAGGATCTGCAAGGGCCCTGGAACCAATCTAGAATATCCTGCCAATACACAATTGAGAAGACAATTGTGTTTGCTCAGATCTCATTTCTTCACCAAGGTCTAACTTCATAGCAGTAACTACACCCAATGCTTCCTGTCTGTCCCACCTTCCTGTTCACCTTACCCTGATAAACTTCTTTATTTTATTCAAATCTCTAATCAGCATCTATCAGAGTAATTATCCACTTATTCTTTGTATCATTTGTTATCTATCTTCCTTTTCTCCCTACTTTCATGAGAACGTAAGTTTCATGAGGGCAAGAAGTTTTACCTGTTTTGTTCATTGAACACTGCTAAGCATAAAAATGAGCACATGTTGAAAAGAAGAAAATCAAAATTATTTCATAAAGTAATGCATGCTTGTTTATATCAGATAATGCTTGTCATACTATTTGCAGAGACCCCAAGGAGAGTTTCAAAGCCTTAAAAAGGAATTTTTCTTCTTCAGTTCTGGAGTTACTTCTTAAATATTCTATATACATTCCATCCTTTTACACTCATACACATTGTAATTATTTTATCCATTTTGAATGTTTTATAGACGTGGGCTTCACATTTGTTGATGCCAAACCTAATCTCTTGATATACAAATGGAAATGGGTCCAAATGACTACATTGTGAAACACTTTTGAGTTACAGAAAAAATTCAGAACAGTTAAATACAGAAATGGCACATGACAGATGCTATGGAGAGAGAGTGGGGAAGACACTTTTGAACAAATAAAAAGAATGCATATATCAGCTTCATAAACATGTTTTATTTACATTCCTCTAAAACAGCATGTTTTCTCTGCTCTGCAGTCTGTATTGGCTCACAAAAATGTTTCAAACATAATGTAACATGCTAAAAGTGAAAATCTTCTTTTCTCATTCCCCAAACTTTATCCTCTCTTAAGAAGAAAATCGACATGATTTACACTGTTACTTGCCCATCTTCTATGTCCACATTCCCCAAACTTTATCCTCTCTTAAGAAGAAAATCGACATGATTTACACTGTTACTTGCCCATCTTCTATGTCCAGTTCATGCAGCTGTCCATATCCCATCACCTCTACTATACCTTCTACGCTACTCATCTCAAGACAACATTGGTTTTGATAAAGGTTATTATACACTGTTGTCCTCATAATCAGACACCATGATTTGCCTGGACCACAGGAAAACACTCTTAAATGAAGGTTCCCTTAAGTTTTGTTTTTTCAAATCCCTCCTCCACAAAACACATCTCATCTTGCCGTTCCATTGCTGAAAACTCCTTCAAAGATTCCCTCCTGTCTTTAGAGTCAACTTTAAAAATCCTAATATAGTTTACCAAAACTTTTAACATCCTTTTTTTAGAGAGAGAGAGAGATAGAGGGACATTGAGAGAGAAAGGAAGAGAGAATCAGTTTTATTTAGTTTTTTCATGTGGCTTTTCTGATACTTTCTGGTGTAAGTGGTGCTGGGCTCTGAACCAGCATCCTCATGCATGCCAGGCAAGTGCTGTAACCACTGAGCAACCACTCCAGCTCCAACTTTTAATATCTTAATATCACCTGCCCCTTAAGATTCAAGGAAAGGAAAGACTATGCTTGAATGCAAAGAACACAAAAAAGATATTTTCAAAGGGGTGATTTGGCTTAGGTTTCCCCAGAAGTAAGCCATGAAAATAGGAAGGATTTGAAAAAAACAAGTAGGTGATATGGGAGGTGACTCAAAAGGAATCAAATTGAGAAAGCCCTCAGCTAGTAATTGCAGGTGCCTGACACAAGCACCTGCTACAGATGGAAACAACCAGTGCCTCAGGGATGCTGATGGGTGCCAGCAGCATCTGCTACAGGGTTATAAGCAAAAGGAGTCTTTCTCAGAGGAAAGTAATCAGGGCAATGAAGGATCTCAAAACTATATAGCATGAATAATGGCTGAAGGAATGAAAAATGTTCCACCTAGACAGAAACTAATATAAAATCAGAAATTTCATTCTCCACTTAAAAACATAGTTAACCTTGCTTGATTGAAGGGAAATTGAAAAACAAATCACTTGAAGTTCTTTTGTTTACTCAGTTTCCATATTATAATTATTTTCTCTTTTGCTCATCGAAGGAAATATGAGATCCAGAGTATTTACGACCTAGAGAGCATACTCACCAACCAATCAGGTTAAAATCTAAAATGAAATTAAATTTGGAAATGATCTGTTGTCTGTAATAACTGACAAATTTCTCTGCTGTATTTTTTGCATTCAGTGTAGTTATCTAAAGACTACCTTGTGATGAAGATACTTTAAAGCATATTATTAAAATCTAAACTTGCATTTTTTTCAGAATTGTGTTACATTTTCATTAATTGTGAAATATAATAAAGCGTTACTAGTTGAGGAGTTAGATAAATAATATTTCTCAAATTGTACTTTTTAATCACTTCGGGCATGTATGTTCTGGAAGTTCCTGGCCTTACAGTTTGCCTCCCACTCACCTAAAAAAAAAAAGAAAGAAAGAAAGAAAATAAAAAGGACTTTAAACAGCAAGGTTACCCTCGCATGCAGAAAGAACTATCACAATTCCATATTTTCCTCTTCCAACGTTTGCAACAAGTATGACTTTTAAAAAAATAGTACTGTAGGGGCAAGAGCAGTGGCTCAACAGTTACCGCACTTGCTTGGCATGTGCAAGCATGCAGGTTTGAACCCTAGTACCATATACACAACGAAGCGTTGGAGCAATGAAAGCCACATGAAAAACTAAATAAAATTGATTTTCTCTTTCTCTCTGTCTCTCTCATTGTCTCTCTCTCTTAAAAAGAAAAATCTTTCACTGTCCCTTTTTCAAAAAAAAAAAAAAAACCAGTACTCTATACAGCTTCTGAACTCTAACCTAATGGGGAGCTTTTGCACTTTAACACAAAAAGACTACCTACAAATCATAAAATCCAGTTCTATGGACAAGGGATTAGACTTTCTGTATGGGCCCAGGGGATAGACTTAAGATAAACTAGGGAGAAGCGTTTCAGCTCAAAAGATGGGGAAAAAGGAAGTAGAAGAAAAGGAGGAGAAAGAAAATATTATTTTAAAAGAACTAGGTTATTTTCATAAACTAAGGTTAGCAATACATTCTCTAAGGCAGATGTATCTTGGAATAGGGAAAATTAAAGAGCATCCAGTTGAGTGGATATCTCTTTTAGGTCTATTTCTAATTCTCAGGTCTATGATGCTAATTAGATGGATATTAGGATTTATCTAGCAATAAAGTATAAGATGGATTGGAGGAGAGTATGTAGATACAGTTAACATGATTCCCAATAATATAGTTAAGGGATAAAAATATAACTATAAAATGATGCTATAATTGGAAAAAAGCAAATAAATATTGAAAATTTGAGGCAGTGGTTCATCAGATGAGGACTAAAAGGGGGAAAACTCAAAGGTAAGACAAAGGTTTGGAGTCTACATGTAGAGAGGCTAGCAACCACTAACAGAAGTAAGGACAGGAAAGGGAAGAGCAACCCTGGGAGGAAAAACTACATCCAATTTGAGTTTAAGTTAGCACTCAAGATAGTTAGATAGAGCCATCAGGTAACTGAAGATATGATATGGGAACTGGGGAGAGAGGTCAGGACTTGGGCATGTACAAGTGGAAATCATCTGCACATCACTAATTATAAAAGTCATAATATTAGATAAGTGTCCACTGAGAGAGAGACTATGAGGAAAATAAATGAACAGTGAAAGATCTTTCTGTGATGTCTAAGAAATACAGGAGAATAGGGAAGAAATCAGAGAGGGTGAGGAAAGAGTAGGGAAGGAGGGAAAGTAGGAAGGAAGGAAGGAAGGAAAGAAGGGCAGGCTTCAGGAGAGCAGTCAATGTCAGTAAATATTATATTTTACATGAAAAACATATAACATCTTAAGTATAATAAACAAATAACTTTGAAAACTTTGTGTTGTAGCTGAATATTCTAGGTGGAAAAAAATCTTTCTGATAGAGTGTTTTTTTCCTCTTACACATTAAATACTTGACCTCCTAGTTATATAAGGGAGCAGTGAAACTAATACTAATGATACAATACTTAATGATGAAGAAGCTTCTATTGCTCATTTAAAATTAAAATTAGCAGTAAAAGTAGTTTTTACATCCTTATTTATTTAATCAATTCTTGGGATCCATAATTATTGCACTGTTCTATTTCATGTACTGGTATCAGATTCAAATTATACAGGTTTATGATTTGAAAATATTTTCACATGCTTCATCTCTTTCATGTCTCTTGGAATCCCTGTGAAGCAGAGGATGAGAGTCTATTGCTGAGGGTTTAAGTGACTTGCCCTGAAGAGTATATGACAGAGCCAGTCCAAGGCTCCACTCCACCCTGTTGACCTCCTACTTCCATAGGAAACTGTGAGCTCTTACTTGTAAATTAGACAGCAGTGCAGTTGCAGGACTCCTTTCTGAACATTTGTATTCACTGAAACAGACTATTACTGCTAACATCATCTGATTTCTCCCCCTCAACTATCAATGAGCAAATAAGACAACAGAGATGCAGGAGCTTGTTCTAAGCCCATCTTTGAATCCACCAGGAGTTATATATAAACCATAGGCTATAAATAAACTGTTATCTGACTGTAAAGTATATATGTGTAATATAATAACTTTCTTTTGTTTCTTTTTAAATTAAATAAAATATCTGGAGAAAAAGCTGAATAAATTTATAGAGTTTTCAGAATTTATTCTTAACAAATTTTTTTGAATTTATAACATCTACTAAGGTTAAGTCTTCTTTCTCTTTGTCTCATTCTCCCTCCTCACTTTCCTTTTTCCTGTCTTAAAACTAACCTTCAGAGGCTGGAGCAGTGGTTTGGTGGTTCCAGGGCTTGCCTGGCATGCATGAGGACCCAGGTTTGAACCCCAGCACCACACACACAGCCAAGTGTCGGAGCAATGAAAGCCACATGAGGGGGTAGATGAAATTGATTCTCTCTTTCTGTCTCTCACTGTGTCTCTCTCTCTCTCTCTCTCTTTAAAAAATAATAACCTTGGGATGGAAAACTGGGATAATAGACATCTTAATCTACTTTCCAAATCTCTGCACTTATTATTTACATTTTTCTATTCCCTATTTTCTTTAAACTATAAAAGCTCATTACTTACCATTAGTTATTCCTCAAAAAACATCTTAAAACTTGTGCTGTTATCTTTAGTAAAAGGTGATCAGTATAATTTTTTATGAAAAAAATGCTAAACATGAATCTGAAGACATCATCAAGTTCACAGTCATGTTTCTTTCAACAAACCAGGGAGTCACCAATAGTCAGTTTTGTGGTATGTCATAAGTAATTTAATAACAAGATACAAAAATTTCCTTAGCCATATAAAAATAAATTGGAATACATTCAAGATTATCTTTAGAATATTGCAGCTATAATTTTCTTGCATTGAAGCATGCATTTTAAAATGTGAAATACAAGGATGCTACACAGACTCTTAAAAGTGGAAATTGTAGAGATTACATTAACACTTTACAAGCCAGTTTCTGTGACTAGTATCTGAGTCAAATACTACAGGGATGAGAAAGATTGGCAAGTATTCTTTAATATGTGCATAAAATCATCTCTCATGAAATCCAAAAGATTTTCTGTTTGGATGGAAGGAGATATAATAATAATAGGCACCAGATATTTACTATATGGCAAAAGTGTTACCACAGCCTTTCAAACTAGTTCTTATGGAGACTAATACAAAATTAAGAAAACTGAAACTCAGTGACATTCAGTGAGCTGTCCAATACTACGCAGCTAATGAGAGGTAGAGCTGGTAATCACTAGGTCCTTCTCACTCCACACCTTATGCTCATCTCACAAGAATAATAATACCTCGGCATTAAACTGCCTTTCAAACACCCGTGGGGAGACCCATAACTGCTCTCAGTTCTCAGGCTTTCCCCGCACAAACACTAACTCAGTCAGATCAGCTAAGCCAGGAAGTTGAAGTGTTAAAAAAAAAAAGGGAAGAAGGAAAAGACAAGAGGTAGGGAAAGAGAGAAGAAGAGGAAAAACGGGAAGGGAGAATAGAGAGGGTGGAGGGGCCTCAGAACACCAATTTTCCCCCTTCTCCCTTTCTCCATTCCACGCTGGGTGCATTGTGAGTTCAAAATAACTCCAAGGTGGCAGCGATTAAGTCGTAACAAATAAGGCAGGTGTGCTCTTTTCTGCTAAGTGCAGAGGTGGGAGCCAATCTAATAGTTCAATTTCTCTCTTCCACTTTATCGGATGTAACATGCTGTGCACATCACAGTTCTTTAGGACAAATGCATTTCTAAAGAAAAATTAGTCTTGAACATTGAAACTTGCAACTGTGTATATTTTACCAAATGTCAATTGCCATTTCCTGGGTAATTTGAGATAGTCTGATTCGTTATGCAGTTCTAAGACTGAGAAAGTTATTTTGAATAGAAAAAAAAAGATAGCTTGTCCCAAATCTTGGACTACATGCAGTCTCCAAAGGTGCAATTTAAGCCATTATCCATCATTCAGTTATAATTTTGCTTTCTGCTCCTTTGCTTCCAGCTAGGTTACAACCTCCTGACCATAAGAAAAATTGCCTCAAGTCTCACCTTAATTCTTCCATTTTAAGATAATTTCAGATAACAGCACATATTTGTTCAAGAGTCTACTGTACCATTCTCTTTTCTCTTATTCAATTCCAGACTGGATCCTTTAAATTTCAAATTTCTCTTCAAGCTTTTATCACTCTTCATTAATGATCAAATGCAACATTATTCATATTTAAAGAAGGGTCTTTCTGGATATAAACATGTCTCAAAACTTTTATTTTTATATCATGACTATCCAAATATTTCCTGAGTTTTTTTATAAGCTAATGTTGTGAACCAAATTAAATTTGTTATTCTCTGTGATACAGTATCTAAATGAGTGCTATTTCAAGTGACTTTGGACATGTTTTATAGCCCATATTTGTGCTACAATAATAATAGTAACAACCTTCATTTTGTGTGTTTATGTGCCAGGAAATATACTGTTTCATATGAATTATCCATTTAAGCATCAAAATTGCTTTATTCTTATTATTTAGGCATTTGACCTTATTCAAATTATTTCCGTATGTCAAATTTCAAGATGAGGGATTCATGATTTATTGAGTATGGACAGTTTGCAATACAGAATTGTATCTACAATTTATATTGACTTGTGGTCCCATCATCAATGCATGAAAATTTCTTTCATTCTGTACTTTTGTCAGAAATAGATAGTATGCTTGTAATTCTTCTTCAAAAATCTAATTTGACAAGCAAAAAATGAGACCTCCCTGTTGTTTTAATTTGCATACTGATAAGTTTGTTCACCTATTTTATTTCCTAATTATCTGTTAGTGTCTCACTCCGTTATCTATGAGGATCTTTTTAGTGCTGCTGTTCTCAACTTGAATGAACTCTTTAAATACTGAAATGATTAACCTTTGTCACATTTGTTATAAATAGTTGTCCCAGTTTAGCATGCTTTTTAATTTCAGTCTTTTTTATTTGGAACTGTAGCTTTTTTATGTTCAAATAATTAAATCTATTGATCTCAGTCTTTATAAATTCTTCCATTATAAAACAATCTTAATAAAACATAAATTGTTCCTGTCAGTCCTCTATCTCTTTGACCTTAAGTGCCACACTCTTCTGCATAACAAACAAGACCTTTCATGATTTAGTTCTCACTGATCTCTTGCAAATCATCTTTCCTGCTTTCACCCTCCAACCCTGGGATCTAACCTTGCCAAATTCTTTTTAATAAATCAATCTGCATTTTTCCCCACTTCTAGTTATTTGCTCTACTTCTTTCTCTGACCTACTCCCACCATCCCCAGATGCATCTCTTTCTCCTGACTGACCTCCTGTAGTTCAAGACTCAAGACACCCAGTCTCATCCAGGGTGTCCTTCATAATCACTCACTCTAGTAGGGGCTGTGCGATTTTTCCAGCATCCCCTCTGAACACTTACCTAGCACAGTGTTGCACCATCAACTTCCCAGTTACAGGTTGGACACTCAAAGAAGGTCCACCCCTATACATTTGCATCTCTACATTATTTGATGCATAGTGTGTATCAGTAAATATTGTAATGAATTAATGACAAAAGTTGATGTTTAAGAGCACTAACAGGCATATTTTATTTGTAAATATGTAAAATTTTTATTCTTAATAAATAGTGTGAAGAGAAATAATTTTAGCAAAACTACATAACTGACAAATTTTTTCACTACTTAAAAACACTTACTAGGGAATACCCCCCAAAAAAATAGGTAATGCTAAGTCATGAAGTGAAAAACATGCTTCTAAAACTCAGGACATCTAATGGCTATAACATCTAGCTGAAGTATCAGTAAAGAGTCATTTTATAGCTGTTTGGAATATGCAATTTTTTTCTGTCTTTCTCATACCATATTTCCCTTACTTGCTCTCAAAAAAATACTGAGTGAAAGTCAAAGTTATATCAAAGCAAAATCAAGAGATAACACCATAATAAAGACTTCTAAGGTAAGGAAAAAAAACAAAAGAAATCTTAGGATGTTGCAATGTAATGTCACATATAAAGTAATTTTAAAGGGAATTAAAATGGGTAGAAAGCAAGGTTCCATTTCATTAAATACATAAACCATTTCACAGTGAAGACCACAGGTGAGAATTATGAACCTTCCCACTGACTGCCAAGTAAAGCAAGCACTGATACCTTTTTTTAAAATTTTGCTTCATGAATTCTAGCAAGATGAAAACTGTAATTGGCTCTCTGAGTTCATTCACAAATCGCTAACCTGAAAAATACATTGGGTAAGTATAGACGGGAGAGAGGGAATTTGTGTCCTTTATCAAGTTTCACGTTTTAATCAAGTGCTTTGTCAAAAATGAATATTATTGCCCCAAAGAATAAAAATGCCCTCAATAAAATAAAATATTGATCCTATGTCAGTGGGGAAAGCTATAAAATGAAATCAATATTTTGTATTGTATTTGTGAAGATAAAATTGAGATATTTTAAGTGTTTTCACGAGACATGTTTCTGGAAAAATCAGAGCTGAAATTAATTTCACAAATCTCTGAAAGGAATCCACGTTAACAGAGCAAAATATTCAATTCATTTCACTAAATATCTGTTTGTCTCCAATGTTTCCTAAACTGGTTTAATCAAGGATTTTGCTTATTTTTTCATTTAACATAAATATTAGAACTTTGAATTCTTTGAGCTAAACACAATAAATTGATACAACCTACTAAGGCTTATAACTTCTTTCGTGAACTTATAATTTAATAAAAGTATGAAAATAAAACAAAAGACACATTAACTTTCAAATCACAATGGGGAAAAATGCTGATCAGATTTAATGATTTACTTTACCTAACCTAATATAATAAAACCAATTCTTTGACTCATCTATTAAGAATTTGAAGTGTTTTCAGCCACTTAAAAGAGCATCTAACCAAATTAATGAACTTTAAAACAAGCTAGTGCATTTTCTCCCTTAGATTGGAAAACATTGAAAAGATGGAAATGGTCACAATGAGAAAGAACATGGGGAAACAGACATCCATTCTTCTGATAGACAAAAATTTAATGTAATTTTTAATCAAAGGCCATCTGACAATATGACTTTCAACATATACATATCCTGTATCATCAACCTTTATCTTAATATTTTTCCACCTTTTTGCCTAAGGGAAACCTGAGTATCTTCTAATTATTGATATAGATGTAGATATAGATAGATATATTTTTAGTGCTCTAGAAAGAAAGAAGATTCCCTCTCTCTCTCTCTCTCTCCTCATGCCTCAAGAGTTAGGAGGAGGTTAGGAATCCTTATTCCCCCTCATCATTTCTGATTATTACTCTAGTTTCCCTGTTATAAAGTGCACATAAACATGTATACACCTGTACTCCTTCAAGACCAAACTTCACTACGTACCATCTGTTGCTGAAAGTCCCAAGAGCATATGCATGCCAAATAAATTTAAAAGTAAATAGAACAGCCAAGAAAAGGAAGAGAAAGTGAGATTTAAACATTAAAATTTCATAATACCTTTGGTTGCCTTATTAATGGTTTCATTTTTCGAGGTTTCATTCTACCATCAATTGACAGTGGTCTGAAAATACTGAGTAGAAAATTCCAGAAATAAATGACTCATAAGTTTTAAATTCCATGCCATTCAGAGTAGCATGAGGATATTTCTCACTATCCAACTCAATCTCACCTGAAATATGAATCCTCCCTTTGTCCAGCACATCCACACCATGCACTCTTCCAGCCCACTGGTTATTTCAGTAGCTCTCTGGGTTAACAGATCAATTGTCATAGTATTACAGTGCATGTGTTCAAGTAACCCTTATCTTACTCAATAATGGACCCACAGCACAAGATTAATGATGCAAAAGGAGGCACCAGGGCATAAAACATGGAAGCACAAATTAACTTGTACTATTTGGCAATAACACATATAGGAAAAAATCACAGTATATATAGGTTTCATTATTTTCCACAGTTTCATGCACAACCTGGGGATCTTGGAATGTATCCCCTGAAATAAAAGGTAACTACTGCACTATTTATTTTCATTGTTTCCATTTGTCTTCTAGTTATATTGCCAATCCTATTCACCTTCATCTAATATGGAACCTCTAACTCCTGAGAGTTAATATTTGCTGTAGGAAATAAAGTTCATTACTACCACCACCCCTCAAAAAAAGAAATAAGAAATGATCACTACTGGTACTGTAAGCTCATCTCAGTTGTTTACATCATCAGTAAACCTACCATGTTCCTAAATGGGGCAATGAAGTCAATGAGAAAGTTGAACATCAGATATCCCTTCCCATGCCTGATCCAGTTCAATGAACAACCTAATGTATGAAAATCTGATTTATTACTACTTGCCAATTTGTTTCTGAAGTCAAATTGTATACTCTGAATAATAGATCTCTAGAGTCAGAGTCTCATTACTGCAATGATTCACCCCTTTAAATATATAATTTATAATATTATCTATTTCATAAAACAGATATAAAATTTTCTCCATAAATTTCTACTGTAAATTGCAAATGAGACTAGAGCCTTTTACTTGTATATATATATATCATACTACTTTCTATTTCATGACCACAGTCACCCATTAAAAGATCATCCCTAAGCAGAAAACTAGAGATGAGCCTACCATATGATCCTGCTATTCCTCTCCTGGGTATTTTTCCAGGGGATTTAGAATCAGCACATTACAGTGACACAGAAATATCTATATTCATAGCAGCTCAATTTACAATAGCTAAATTATGGAAACAACCCAGATGTCCCTCACTGGATGAATGGATCCAAAAACTGTGGTACATATATACCATGGATTTTTACACAGCAATTAGAAACAATGATATTGCAGCCTTTGAAGGTAAATGGATGCCTATGGAAGAAATTATGCTGATTGAAATCAGCATAACCCAGAGAACCAAGGGTCAGATGTCTTCACTCATCTGTGGAGGCTGGAACTAGACCCTGGCCATTGAGAAAGGAGGTCTAGTATCATGTTTTAAATCTGGATAAGGTGTAATGTCATACAACCTAATACATTTTTAGAGATGTTTTGGGAAGGGGAGGAGAGGGATAAGGGTGGGTAATTGGGGGCACTCTTGGGGGTAGGTAAATCTAATTTTCAGAATATATATATATATATATTATTTCCTTAGAAGATTGTGTGATTGTCCAATAAATACTTTTCTGAATAAAAAAATTTTAAAAAGACGATTCCCTCCTTTTACTGAACTGCAAAGCTTAAAGTCATTTAACATTCAGAAAAAGCAATTATTGAAGGTATTTAGCAGAAAGATTCTCCTAGAAGAAATTATGTTACCTCTACTATATATAAAATTATATGCCAAAAAAAATCAAATGCCAGAGGAGGGCATACAATTGCTTCTTGACTCTATCCTCTCCCTCAAAACATAGAAAGGACTCAGTGGATCACTCTATTGTTATATTTCACCTTTATTGCAGGAAACCATCTAGTGGATTCAAGAATGCAGCTGAAGAGTTGGATTCCATCTTTCATAGTATTTGTTGCAACAGAGTTTTATCCAAGGGGGTCCACTTTGAACACTAAGGAGCTATTATTTAGCTCCTGTTTCTGCATGAAATTTAATGGCCATCTAACTGGGAAAAAAAAGTTTCTATACCACTATATATCACAGCAGAACACAGGATGAAATCCTGACCTTGCCAAGAAAGCAATGCCCAAAGCCTTAAAATCACACTTATCTGTTCTAGACTTAAATTTCCTCATGGATAGAATGAGGATAAGAATAGCCATCTCAATGTGTTATTGTGATGATATAATAAAATAATCCACAGACTGGGCCTAGCAGTGTCTTCCATATAAGTCTTCCACGTGTGTTAATTACTAGTATGGAAAGTTCTTCCATTGCCACAAACCTGGCCTTCAGTTTCAGTTAGTAGGCAGCTATAGAACTTTTATTGGGATATGTTCAATAATCTTACAGAATATGTTCAAGAATCTTATAGAAATAAATATGATGAAGCACACTCAAAAAGAATATTGAGACACTGCCTATTCAAACATTTTATTTTCCTAAAAGACCAAAGAAACAAATAAATAAAAATAGACTAATTCACACACTATATGTATTTTACCCTTCCTATATATTTTTGGTAAATGAAGGAGGAGGAGGAGAAGTCTTTGTAATAAGCAAGCACTGCAGGAAATTTTTGAAGTAATTTTCTAGGTCTTATAACCTTACCCACTATGAGACAGAACACCCTTAAAGTAAAAATTAGTGCTTTCCTTTATGTCCATTTTACCAAAACTTATCTTAAAAATAAAAAAAGGTAGGAAAAATGGTAAGTCTCTCCTACTTGCCACAGAGACAGCCACATACTCACTGCCAATTCTGTTCAACAGAGAGGGCCATGGCAATCTCCATAGCAGACCTGGTTTAGGTTATGGACAAGGAGTCGAACTGCATTGCAGAACTGGGAGGCTCTTGATGTCATTGATATCCTCCTGCTGTAAATTCCAGTCTCAGTCCTGAGCTTCTCCCACAAGCCATTTCCAATCTCCACCACTCCCGCTACTGCAGGACGGCCCTGCTGGATCTTTAATTTAGCCACAACAAATTCACTGTGCATTTAGACACTTCCAATTCTCCCTTATTCTTTCTTTAGCCACAGATTGTTCACAATGGTGACATGTTGAGCTTTGCTGATTTATTTGTTGAACTCTGTAAATATGACAATTTACTTTTTTTAAAAAAATACATACAAGTGGGGCACAGTGGCACATGCTGTATACCCAGCATCTCTGGAGGCTGAGGCATGAGGATGGCAAATTCAAAGCCAACCTCAGCAACATAGTGAGGCCCTAAGCAACTATAAAAATTGGCCTGGGGATGTGGTTCAGTGGTTAAGCGCCTCTAGGTTCAATTTCCTGTACACAAATGAAAATGAATAAATAAATAGATACACATATTCAGTATATGAAATAAAAGTTCACAAAAGAATACCCCCACTAAATGTGATAAAGAAGAAAGAAATAAAGTTAGCATCTAATGTAGCCTCATTAATATTTAAACAGAACACAATTAGTAATTTCCAATATAAACAAAAATTTGGGATGATTTTACTAAATGTCATGGATATAATTTTCTGCTCATTCTAAGGTATGACATGTCATCTGACACGTGTGTCACATGTCTTCTGATTCACTTTTGACCCTATTTCCATAGTTTTTAAATCAAGTCTTGGTTGACAATTCCAATTTACATAACAGGTCATTGTAAGTTGTAATAACAGCAATGAGCAATGCACTTTACATTTAAAATTTTTTAAATTAATCAAAAATTCATGTTATCACTAAAGTTGTGTTTATTCTTCAATATGAATGGAGAACTACTGTAATATTTCATTTTCATCTTCAGGCACAGTTTAACTCAATCATTTGTTCAGGAACTTAAAATTCATATACTTGACTTTTACGTATATCACCTGCTTTCTTCTAAACGTTGTTCTTAATCTTTCAAATATCTCTTTTGGAAGTACTTATAATGCGAAACAGAAAATTGAGATGTAATAATATCTCTAATTTTACTTTGTTCAAATTGTCATTATAAGTTACAACAAAGCTGAGAATATGAAGTAGCTCTGGGTGATTACTTGTGAGCCAGTATGTGCTTTAGCAAAGGTTTCTCCTGTTATCTCAGAAATGTATTGAATCGCATCACTGTTTAATTTCAATTTTGGTTTACTAAGAATGCAAAAATACCCAAATATCATTTGTAGCTTTCTTCATATAATCGACAACTCTGGCACTGGAAGCTTCCAACACATTAAAGTAACTCCAACATGGAGCCTAGTTGTATATGCTCTTCCATCAAAGTTTGGTTCCTTTACAGTTCTTTTTAGTTGTTATTCTATCAACAATGCGTGTTTCGTAGTGCTGTAGACATGTCTTGTCTGGTGGTGCGTGAATTAAATTTAAACTCAAAAAAATCATAAAACTATCTGATCATATATCTCAAAATTAAAATTTTGAAATTTACAAAACTGGTCTACATCACTTTGGAGCACAAAATCTGTATCACCTGTTATTCATATATTAAGTATTTCCTCTACAAACTCTGAAATAATTCATGTCTGTGAAGATAGTGGGTTATTAATAACAATTTTGATCTATAAGTTGTTTAATCATCAAAAATCTCAAGTTCCTTACCTATGCCTGCAAAAAATAATATTTGAGCATTTGGGTGAGACTTTTCTCTTTTGGCACTCAGTATAACTAATTTTTGTCTTTATTAAGGATTTCTCACTAATGGTTAGGAAAAAAACTAATAAAAAATTAAGAAAAAATGTTGCTACTTTTATTTCTTTCTTCCAAAAAACTTCACAAATTTAATAGGCTATAATCTTAAATGTCTTTTAAATTTAAAGTTTCATGCTTTTATGTGCAAGAATTTAATTACCCATAACACATGGGATTTGTCATTTTCATTTAGCGTCATACTTGGATAAAAATCATATTTGAAATACTATTCATTTTGGTCTTGCACTTAAATGTGTGTTATCTTGGAAATGAAGCTTAAATCAAAGTCTAGTGATGAGAATTGTAATGACTTTGTACTGTATCAATTTAGCAAAATTGTAACTGCATTTTCTAGAATTCCCTCCTTGTGCAATTCTGTTTGGAATTGGCCACAACATAAACTGAATATTTGAGAAAAGTGAGGTCCCATTTCGCATCCGTTCCTCCTACTTCTTTCCCCTTCCTGTCTCCCTTTTTTTTTTCTTTTCTCCACGTTGAAGTTCAGTGTAAAGCAATATAGCAACTCATGCACCTCATTGCTGATCTGCTCAAGCTCACTCACTGGTTCAGGATGACAGTCAGGCTATTGCTTCTCCAGCTTCCATTGATCTCTGCCTTCTGCTTCTCTTTCCACTGGGCCAGGTTTATGTGTGACTCAACGACAAATAGTGTCCAGTTTACCTGAAGGTCACCCATGTCATCAGAGTTAGAGGGAATGAGAGACACTGTTTCCATTTTCTTCTTGCTTTTACCTACTCCATGTGTTACACTCTTTCCCAACAACCAGCCTGGCTGATCCACGGGGGTATCAGAACCAAGACCAGTCTCAGGAATCCTTGAACAGACATGTCCACTAAGCCCCTTAGTTACATAAGGTCTAATCCTTATAATAAATTCCTCATTCTGTATCAGTCTTACTTATTCAGCTTTTCCAATCAAAAGCTGAAAACAGTCAATATTTTTCAATGTTGATTATTTACATTCCACATCATACATTTGAACATGAACCTACCTCTAATTTTTTCATTTCTTCTTCCTCTTTCTATTAAAACAGTAGCTCTTTAAAAGAAATTGTAAAATTTCAACTAAAATGTCATGTTTTTCTGAAACTCTAAGAAGATCATATTCTGTGATGTCCTTTTAAAACACACACACACACATATGCATTGAATCTTAGTTAAAAAAAAAAAACCTCAATAGCTAGCCAACTCAATACTTAGCCATTTCTACCTCCCTGTTTCACAAAGAAAAGTCAATCACATTAACAAAATTCAATACACAGTATTGATGTTTCATTTGAGCGATGGTCAATACATCATAAGGTCATGAGCACACTGCTAAACCTAGTTCCTCCTCAAGCTTGCTGTGGACCTTGGACACATTACTTAACTCTGCCCATTTCTTTATCAGTAAAACAGGACTGAATCCATAAGTCACACTTGTTGTGATTAAATAGTTAATGTAGGTAAAGCTCAGAACAGTCCCCAGCACAGAATCAGGGCCTTATAAATATCACTTAGATGTAAGGGGGAAAAAATTACTTAGCTAATATTGTTACGTTTCAAATTCAGTGGGCAAAACAATCAAAGCTCTTTCTAACCAATATATTGCATTTATAACATCTCTTTTTCTAATTGTCTCACACATAAAGTACAATGATCACAGCATTTATTTTAACATGTGCACTCTTAATATGGAACCTATAATATACTCTACTGTTTTCTATTTGATTTCATTAACATACTGGCCACATAACTCTTCCCTCTAGGGAATCTTTTAGGCTGTTTGACTTAGGCCTGGGAGTCTAAAACAGTTATGATAGGAATCTGGGGAGAGTTACAATGAATTGCTCAAATTAATCAGTTTCTGCCCCTGAGCTATGATAAATCCTTCAAACTGCACACTGCTACATAATGGAGAAGTGCAATGGATGTTGAGCAGACCACCTCAATATCCAGTACCGTTACCATATACTCATCAGTGAACACTTTGGGGAATTCTCTTTCTCTGAACATTATTTAACTCCACCCTATGGATTACTGAATATTTTAACAAAAATCTAGAATTGTGCCAGGTTCCCACACACACAAAAAAAAATAAAGTTTAGAATAAAGTAAACTGATTTCAAGACTGACAAATCATAGTGTAGTATTTAAGAATGCAAACACTGAACTTAGAGACCTGAAATGGAATCCCAGCTTTGCTTTTTATTACCTCTGTTACCTCTATAACCTCTGGACAAGTCTATTTAAACTCTGAACTTTAGTTTTTCCAGCTGCCAAAATGAGAGGATATAATTAGCACATTCATAATATAAAACTGAGAAGATGTGAAGTACCTGGAACATGTAAAATTATGTATATTAGCCATAATTGTTGCTTTAAAAATGAGTTGCATAATAAACAAATTTGCTCATTGGTTCAAATGCCCACATAAGGATTTTCACTTACTGGACACTAGAAATCTAAAATTAAAACAAGGAATATCTAACTACAGAATGTCAAAGATCAGTCAGCTGATGAAAAAGGAGTGCATTCCACATGTCCTGAAATCATATTATTCTGTTCATAAAGCAAATTTTTTCCTAAAAAGCACTAGCAAAATATCTGTTTCTGAGTTAGCCTGAAAAATGTTTCAGAGTTAGAACCAAGGAGACAAATGATCTATCTTTCTCCTTTTAACACTAATCTTTTAGAAAAACAGACCTTGGGAAATGATTACACATTGAGCTCTTTTGGGAAAGAAGTCAAGGAATGAACCAGCTGAATGAAAACTGTTTTTAGAACTATTAACAATCTGCACGACCCCTCAACCTTTCCCCCAATGAATCTTCCCATTTGCCACATGCTATTTTATACTTTTGTTAAAATCTATCTGTGCATTCACATTACTTATTCACAGCCAGGAGATCAGAGCCCTAAAACAGAAATCACATTAAATGTTGCAGACAGAATGTGGAAAGGCTGTAAAATTACCCATCCATAGTTATGGAGCTGTTATTAACCCTATGGCAACAGGCCAGTTTAGAGAAGTTATTTAAAGCTGTCATTCAGGGAGCGTTAGCACTCCATTGTGGTCTGGTATTTTCCAGACCAATTACATTTGATTTATACATTTCCACTTATGGAATGCCTAACGTTTGGCCACTGACAGTATTTTGTATTAACTAAACTAAATAGAAATTATATTTTATGTTTTGATAATAAATGCTTTGAATACTTTTATATGCCTATGTTCCGTTTTACATTGTTCTTATGTATTCAGTTTCATTAAATCAGCTTTAGAGGCCTCAACTGCCACCCATGAGCTTGAATGAGTATAAAACAGGCATTCTCCTTGGGAGTGGAAAAAGAGGGATGAAGGAAGAAAACAGAGTGTGTTCTAGAAAAAAAATGAGTCAGGATTGGATCCTTTGCGTTCTTCCTTTCTTTACTGTTTTGATGGAGGAACATCTTATGAGTGAATAGAATATCTTAAGCTTCAGCTCTGGGGTTAATTTTCATTCTTTCATGTTACTGTAAAAATATATCATTCTTCATATTGATAATTCAGGACTTGCATCATTACACTAAAGTGAAATGGTTAAAGAAGACCTAACTTGTGACCAGGATAACATAGGAGCATGAAAAAAATTAAAATTTAACTTTGTTTAATTACCTAATTATAGATGAGGTTTTTTTTATATAATAGATTCTGTTTTGAGACGAACTTAGTTTCTGTAAAAAAAAAAAAATCTGTTCCAGGGCTGGAGCAGTGGCTCAGCAGTTACAGCACTTGCCTGGCATGCCCAAGTACATGGGTTTGAACCCCTGCACCACCTACACAACAAGTATTGGAGGAAAAAAGTCACATGAAAAACTAAATAAAAATTACTTCTCTCTCTCTCTCTCTCTCTGTCCCTCTTTCTTAAAAAAGAAAAAAAATCTGTTCCACCATACTGTGGTTTTTGCTCTTTTGAATATACTTATTCAATCTTATCCAAAATATATTGGTTTTTCTTGATGGAACAAAACTAAACTGAAATGACAGTAGAAGGTAACCAAATACAAAGACACAGACAGGTAATTAACACTAATTACTTTGTATCATGAACAATAACAATTCTTAAAAATCCTTTTATAAGTTACACTTTCACAGAAATCCTTTTAAAAGTACAACTCAATTTTAGAAAGCTCAAAACCAAGGAAAATTAAATAATTTATTATTTAACATATATACTCTTGCATAAAATTATATTTTTAATAAGTAGATAAGTGGTACACATTACTTTGTAGCTAAATAAAAGCTAGGATTAGAAATTTGAATAGTGGTTACTACTAGGACAGAGGAAAAAGTACAGGATAAAGGGAGAATAAAAAGGAAAATGAAAGGCTGGAGCAATGGTTCAGCGGTTACTGTGCTTGCCTGGTATATGTGAGTACAAAGGTTCAAACCCCAGCACCCTGTACACAATGAAGTGTTGGAGCAACAAAAGCCATGTGAAAAACTAAATAAAAATGGATTCTCTCTCTCTCTCCCCCTTCTTTTCTTTAAAAAAAAAAGTAAAAATAAAAGTTATTGCTGGTGTTCTAAGTCTGGCATTGGCAAGCATGGCCCATAGGCTACCACCTATGTAGTAGGTAAAGTTTCATTTGTACACAACCATATCCATTTGTTTATGTATCGTCAGTTGATGCTTTTGTGCTACTACAACAGAGTTGAGTAGTGGTAAATGAGAGAATTTGGCCTTCAAATTCTAGAATATTACGTGGCTTTTTAAGGAAAATTTTTGCTGATTCCTGGTCTACTCTATTAAAAAATGGTTTTTTAATTATTACCATTATAAATATATGGAATTATAGGATACCCCAACCCTTCCATCCCTTTCAGCTTTATCTATCCTCACACTTAAAGAGAAATTGTTCATTCATATACAATTATATACAGTGTAAGGAAGCTTTATCTATATTAAACAATCAAATTACATTAACCTTATATGAACTCAACATATCCCTTTTAGCATGGAACCAGGAAAGGGTTTCCAGTTTTTACTATAATAGAATGACTAATTTTTCAGTTATCCATTGAAGGTAACTCCATATGAATAAAAAAGAACTTGATAAAAAATGAAAGGAAATTATTTTCAATAACTCTTCATTTTTCATCTGGTTTTTGTTTTTCTGTCACTAGTTGTATATGTGATGCTGGGGTTCAAGCCCAGGTCCTTGTGCATGCCAGGCAAACACTCTACCACTGAGGAAATGATTTTGCATTATCTTCTGGAGTCCAAAATTTCTACATAAGATACATACTTCCTGATGAAAACACAGTGGTTCTGGTATTTAGTCATCCTTAAACACATTTCCAGGAAGTACAGATCATAGCAATCAGGTTACACAGAGACCCACAATTCTCCACCAAATCATGTGATTCATTCTCACTTTTATTTTTTTTTTAGAAAGAGAGAGAGAGAGAGTTAATTTATTTAGTTTTTCATGTGCTTTTCCTTGCTCCAATACTTCATTGTGTATGTGGTGCTGGGGTTCAAACCTGCATCCTCACACATGCCAGGCAAGCATAGTAACTGCTGAGCCACTGCTCCAGTCCCACCTTCTCACTCTTAAAGAGGACATTTAGCAATAACTGGGGAACATTTTTGATAGTCATTGGCGAGGGAGTTGGTATTGGCATCTGGTGGGTAGAAGACAAGGATACTGCTGAACAACCAACCTATAATGCACAGGAAATCCAACACAACAAAAACCAAAAGGTCAATAGGGCCAAGACTGAAAATATAAAGGGGTATAGGGGCTAGAGCCATGGCTCAGTGGTTCAAGCATTTGCCTGGCATGCACAAAGATTGGGGTTTGAACCCCAGCATCACATACACAACTCAGTGTTAAAGAAACAAAGGCCAGATGAAAAAATAAATAAAATTGATTTTCTCTTTCACTCTCTCTTACTCTCTCCATCTCTCTTTTAAAGAAAAACCCCAATATAGACTCTTGTGCTGGGTATGTTGACAATCAAAGTCAGGTTTATAAGGATGAGGTCCACGCCCAGGTATCATCCCTTTAAAAACTCCTTGAGAATGATGCTCATGACACATACATGGACACACATGCAAACACACCGTGTACATTCTAATACACCTTCTATCTAACAAGGAAACTTGAGATAGCCCTCCATAATTCAAACTGCTTGGATAGATTGTTTCCCAAGTTAAAAAATTATTTAGTCTGAACTACCCATACAAATTGCCTTGGTTCTTTAGTGTATTCTGCAAACAAGAAAATAGCACACATGCAATTTTTAAAATTATACTATTGCCTTTGCTTTATCATTTCATCTACTTAACTAACCATCTTTCAACAATATGAATTGCAAAAGAACACTTTCATGAGGGTTCTAATTTGTTACACAGGTTTGAATAGGGCTTCAGCATCTGCACATGCCTTGGTCCACATCCAAACGATATTATTGAGTGCTCTAAAAACAGTGTCTAGAAATTATATGTCATGAGCTTAAACAGTCTGCTGTCACCACCAGCAGGGGAAAAAATGGTCTTAGCAAATGTTTCAGATGTATCCCAGAGAGGCTATGAACATTTTCATCATAATCAAGAATCTACTTTATAATTAATATTCCATATGTAACTATGCCCATCTTAATTTTAGTGGATTAATTGGTATTGCTAATCTTCACAAGAAGATATATGACAACTTTGTTGCTTATTAAGTGTCTCATTAGTAGACTCTAGAAAAATAAGCTTCTAAACAACCAAAATTAGTAAATGTTAAGAGACAATTCTGAAACTTTTAAAATGCATGCTGTGATATTTATAATTACAGCCAGCATGTTTATCATTATTTATTTATAGATGCTGTTAGTAAAAATCTACTGAAAACACTTATTAAGAAAATTAAAACTTTGTCTTCTCAAATAAATTAATAAATCTCTGAACTCTGTATTCTACTCGAAAGTGCAAAAATATTAGGACTTAATATTAGAAATGTGCCTTAAACTGTGGAGTTCATCAAGTAAAATATGAGACATTCCCCAGAATAAATCTTAATTGCATCTACCATTGCTCTATCCAGAACTAATCCAGACAAAATTATGAAGCAGAGAGCAGATACCTCAGCCTCCTTTCTTCCTCCCAACATATTTTGAAGTCCAAAGGTCTCATTATTTTATTTTATTTTATATTTTACTAACTCCAATCCTCTTAGTTCAGGCAGTTGATGCTTCCACCAGTGAAATTCTCTTTAAAATGCTGTGTGTTTCTATCACACAAAAACCACATCTAAAAATTTAGTTATGCTAATCACTTCTCTACCTTTATCTTCCTATAGAGCTGTTATAGGTCCATTCCCTTAAAAATTCTAGTATCTGAAGACCAGGATTCATACGCCATGTTCTTAAGATTCTTAAAAGCATGTTTCTCTCTTTGAAGAGTCACTGAAATCTAACAATTCATGAGAAGTAGTAAAATATGAATTTTGGATATGGTGTGAAATGTTCAGAATATATTGTAATTCCTAGAGCAAGCATTTAAAAAGTAATGCAGGAAGATATGATTAAAATGCTATAGCTGAATTTAAAATGGAATTTTAAAAATGATCAGTTAGTCAAAAATATGGCAGGAAACGGGGAACAGAGGAACCAAAAACAGAGGTGAGGAAGAGAAAGCAATACATTGACAAAGTTAATCTAGCAGTGACTAAATTAAATGTTAAGGGGACTACATGTGTCAAGTAACAGAATAGAATTGTCAATTCAGATTTTAAAAAAGCAAACCCAACAATATGCTGGCTGTAGCAGAAATTTACTTTAAAAATAAAGTATAGGGGGCTGGAGTGGTGGCTCAACAGTCCAGATTACTTGCCTGGAATGCACAAGGACCCAAGTTTGAACCCCAGCACCACATATACAATGAAGTGTCAGTGGTCAGAGAAACAAAAGCCAGACAAAAAAATAAATAATCATTGATTCTCTCTCTCTCTCTCTCTTTCTCTCTCTCTCCGTCTTTAAAAGAAATAAAATAAAGGACAGAATAATGGCAAATAAATGGAAAAATCTAATGTCATACTAACAATGAGCATTAAAAGCCACCTGATGTTTCTTTAATATCAGGTGAAACAGTCTTCAAAACAATGTAAGCCTGTCCAAGTGCTGAGTGATAATAGAAGCCATGACCTTTGAAATGCATGGAACACAACTGAGACAGTACATATGGTGAAATGTATCACTGTAAAAGTTTATATTAGAAAACAGAAAAGAATTAGTTCCAATTGCCTAAACTTTTACCTGAAGAACCTTAAAAAATGAAATGAGGCAAAGTGAAACACCTGTAAACAGAAGTAAGGAAATTATAAACATAAGAGCAGATATAACAGAAAAAGAAAACTGACAATTGAGAAAAGTAAAAAGACAAAAGTTATTTATTTCTTTAACAAGATCAACTAAATTGATAAATCTCTGGTTATATTGATCCGTAAATTTAAAGATAGAATGCAAACTACCAATAACAACATTGAAAGTTGATTAAACTAAAAAATATGCTACAAAGAAGTGGAACAATAACATGTATCCTAAAAATTCTGAAAGAAAATTATAATGAGTAAGGAAGAAAAAGTAGATTTTAAGCAGTACAAACAATATAATAATTACAATAACCTAAGTTCTCTGGGACAGGGAGCAAGTTTTGCACAGCTTAGTATTTACCATAGGAACTAATATGCTGCCTTTCAAACTATTTTCACATTTTGTTAGATGGTATATTTAAATCCAAAAGTATTACATAATTTAAATAGAATTGTTAGAATAACAATGAAATAAATTATTACCAAATTAATATGAATTAATACTTAAATGAAATTAATAAGGAAGCTAAACTAATTAAAAATTCTAAAGTATCACACCAAAAATCATCCTGCTTCAGATTTCTTAATGCCTACAAGATGCTAAGTGACAAAGGAAAAAATTGCAAATTTCCAGGGAAATCACATTGTACTCTCACTTTTATACCAATGTAAATTATAAATCAAATGTGAGTCTAAATCAAATATACTTTCATATATTCAGACTCATTATTCTTTCCAGAAAATTCATTTGAATATCATTGAAACAAGGGTGAAGAACAAGAAACAAGAATACTTTGAGAAAAGAAATAAGCTCTCCCAGGATTTCAACAGAAAGAAGTCCTAGGATGATAGCTGTGTAGCAATTCTAGAAAATAACTGATTCAAATTAGAACAAGAAGTCAGCGGGCTTCAAGAAGAAATTATCTGTAAAGAATGCCAAGAGGAACAACACAAAAATTCATTTTGTGAAAAGTCTACAGTCCAAATACAGCGCAAATTACAGTGTAGCATGGTTCGAGGCAGTTAATAAAGTGTAAGATTATCTATCTGACCTTAATTCTGATAAGATTTTTCTTCTAACAATGAAATCCTGACAGTGGACCTTTAGGAAGACAATTGTACAATTACACTTGGTTCTGAAGCTAGAACTATTAAAATGACAAGACTTATTTAGAATCAACCTATAAATAACTTCCAAGATACTTATGTAAATACAGATGATTTGTGGAATATTTATATACACCAGGATTTAAATAAAGCTTCAGATAATACATTAAATTAATCTGTATATTAACCACAAAAGACCAAAGGATGTTCACAGAATCAAATGTAAATATGATAGATATTAAAAAGGTGAAGGTAAAATTATAGATGCAAAATTTATAAAGGAATGGTAAGGGTGTTAATAACCATGTCTTAATATTAGTGCAAGATCAAGGGTTAAAGTCCTAACTGGATATAATAAAATTTATATTTATATACATGTTGATATATAATATTTATGGTTACCAAGGAAACATAATTAATATTATCAATTTTAATAATTGAAAGGACAGAAGAATTGAATAGTAGAAGTTACATATTTATCTTTCAAAATAGAGGCAATAAAGTTGATATGTCAAGAAATAGTTTATTATTTAGTTATGTGATTAACCAACCAAAGATCTAATAACAATCATTGAAAATTGCTTCTGACAAGTGAAGTGTGCAAGTTGGAGCTTTCCATTATAATCTTTTCTTTATTATATGAATTTTTTAGCATGATCATTGTGTTTTGTTTTGTTTTGTTTTGTTTTGTTTTGTTTTGTTTTGTTTTAAAGAGAGAGGGACAGTGACAGAGAGATAAAGAATCAATTTTATTTAGTTTTTCATGTGGCTTTCATTACTCTGACACCTCATTGTGTACGTGGTCCTGGGGTTTAAACCTGCATATTCATGCATGCCAGGCAAGCACCATAACTGCTAAGCCACTGCTCCAGGTCCTCTGTTTTAAAAAATGAAATAATTATAAATAAAACATAAAGCAAAGAGAAAGAGTACTTCACATATAGTGACATATAACCTTTACTATCAAATGAATACACTGAATATTTTGCTAATGACATGAGAAAAAAGTATATAAATCATGGCTATAATCACATAAAATTATTTATATGTGATTTTATTAGCAATAACATAAATATTAACACAAGAATAATTTTAATTCTAAATATTCTACAGGCAATGTTCTTCTATAAGGTAACAGAGCCGTAAAGAATCAAAATACTATTGATCAAGTATAATGCTCCATAATAGCTGAAAAGATCCATACCATCAATAAATCAATACTTCAACAAAATTCTTGAATGCATAATGTGCTACTCAGCTTTTTGTAGCTTTGACAAAATACCTGAGATAATCAACTTATATGGAGAAAGGCTATATTTTGACTCACAATTTCAGTCCTTGTTCTCTTGGCCCTGTTCTTTGTGCTTGGGGTGGCACAATAAGTACATCAGGGTGGTAGTACATGGCAGAAGAGGTCTGTTCACCTCAGGGGAGCCAAGAAGGAAGAAAGAGAGGAAGGGGCTGTTGTCCTGATATCCTTTCAAGGGCATCCTCCCAATAACCCAGCTTCTTTCCACTAGGCCCCACCTCCTAAAAGACTCACCATCTCCCAATAGCTTCACTCTGGGGACTAATCCTTCAACAAATGGGCCTTTAGGGGGCACTCCAGATTCAAACTACAGCACATAAAGTTGTTTAACTGCACCACAAGCATGACAAATACCAACCAGAATAATCGCCAACTCAGCCATTTGCAATGCTTCAGTTAAAGCTTATCTGCCAAAAACTAAGATAATAGACAATATTTCTCCTTCAAAAATAAGATCTTAAGCCCAGCAGGACCTCCTCCTAGCTACTCAGGAGGCTAAGCCAGAAGGATCCCAAGTTCAAGGCCAGCCTGGAAAGCATGGCAAGACTGTCTCAAAATAAAAAGCTAAAAGGACTGGGCATGTAACTTAGAGGTAGAGTGCCCCTGAGTTCAATCCCCAGCACCAAAAGAATACAAAACAAAAACTTCAAAATATGATTTAGACCAAGGTGGTTATCCATGTTTTGGCTTTTCCCCTGGATAACAAAATTTATATCCATTGATTGCTAATGTTTTGATAATGTTTCCCCCTCAACTGTATTTCTATATACTTCTAATAAAAAATATATTTAAAAAATGATTTAGAATTCATGACACTGTCTCTCTACTGGAAGTTGTTCTTACTGAATGTCACCCAAAAGTCCACACTACTTTAACAACATTTTACAGATCTAAGATCTCAAAACTACGTAAAAAGATGTAACTTAAAAGCCTCCAATATTACTCAATGAACTTAAATCCTGAAAACACAACTATTTTGCACTCTTCTCAGCATCAACCCTCCTCCACCCGTGAATGGATTCCTTGAGTCACTAGGTGCTATCAGTACACACTCACACCTGTGTCCTGAGTACTCTATTTTTGACCGCAATTTTGAAGAAATTAAGTGCATCTTTTGTCTGTTCTCCAGGTATACAATTTAATTTCCAGAAGAATGTACTCTTCTCACATGCTCAATTTAGGAGCTACTCCATGGCTCACAGTAGTGTGGTCTAAAGAATCTTTTTGCTCTAGAGCTGAGCACAATGGTGCAAATTGTGATTTCAGAGACTCCAGGGGCTGAAAGCAGGAGAATCACAAGTTTTGAGGCCAGCCTGGAAAACTTAGTAGGACCCTGGCTCAAAAAATTTTTTAAAATAAATAAAAATAGCCAGGGATGTAACTCAGTGGTAAGTGCCCTTGACTTGAATCCCCAGTACTAAGAAAAAAGAATCATTTTGCTCTGAAATGCACTTATTGACAAATACAGTATTTGATGGTATATTCACTATATTTGTGACTGTAGGAATACAGTATCAAGTAGTGTATACTACTTTTGTATGCTGCTTAGGCTATGACTGAGGGGTGAAATAGGAAGTCTCCATGGGCTTGATTCCACAGTCTCAAGAAGTCAGTAGTTCTTAAAATTACTAAGAGGCAGTGGGAGAAGCCTTATGTGGTCAGTTGGTATGTTACCTTGATCTAGATAGTTTATTAGTTCTCCTAATCCACCTTAGTATAGAGGAAAGGAAAAGTGAGGGTTAACCATCTGTTGAACCAGTACCAAATGGAACTTAAAGGTACTTTAATCTCTTTTTGGAAACATCTGAAACAACTCATATAGGAGGAAGTCAGATGTAAACTGCATTTAGTCAGTTCATAGGAAAGCAAACTTAAGAGTGGATGTATTTTAAGAGCTTACTTGCAATGATTTAAACATAAGACTCCTTATGTTTATTATGTATATGTTAATAAAACTAATTTTAAGTTGGCTTCTATGCATGAATAAAATATTGTGGAGGGGGAAGAGAACGAACATAGAAACTCAAATGGCTCTAAAATGAGATTTCCACAGAAAATTTAGGAAATGGAATCATGGAGGTTTACTATTGTCATTGATGTCCATTTCATTGCTCAATCTGACATCTGCTTTTCTCTTTTCTATGTGTATGGTTCCTAAGTGTTATGGCTACACTTACATTTTCCCTGTTTACTGAACTTTAAACCATATATACAGTAAGATCCCCAGAGGGAATTATCTGGGGAACAGAAAGTAGAATAAATCTGATTAAAAGTGATTCAAGATTCTACCAAACCTAGACTACACTGGAATCGAAACTTTAAGGTCACTTGGAATCAAAATATCATCTTCTTGAAGAAGTTTGTTTTTAAACTTGAATATATTTAAATATTAGATTTATAGACATGTGGATAGATGTGAACATAGGAAGGCAGATAGGATAGATAAATATAGATAGACAGACAGGAGGTAAAGGAGAGCTTTCATAGGGAACTTATGAATGTGAATGCAAACCATGTAAAAAATTTAGGGTAATAAAAAAGAACAAATTAAACTCAAAAGTATCCAAAAATATATTCCTGAAATTTCATCAATAAATTCTTTGCTCATTACATAGGACAAGTGTAATATTCTGTGGAGATAGAATATTTCATGACTTGTAAAAACAACTCTTTAATTAACTCTCTTATTCTCTAAGTTGGCTAGAATCTTCAAAACTTTCTGGTATAACCATTCAACACAGCATGATTGCTGTATGTAATATAATATGACAAGATTGCCCATTAACTTGTTCTCTAAAATACCCATAAGTAATTGCCTTAATACAATATTTAGAATGGTACAATCAGGTTGGAAATCTCACTCTTAACTACGGTGACTGCTGAGCACAAAGATTACAGCAGCTTCCCTTCAGCCTTTTATCCCTGAGCGTCCAGTGGTAATTTGCTCCTCCTAGAATTAAGTGTCCCAAATCAAATAAAAGTTTAAAAACAATGGTTTCATCTTTAGAGAACAGAATTTAAAATATAATAAAGAGAATTCTTCTGCTTGCTTTATTAATTGTACATGCTTATGATAATGTTCATCATACTCAATACCCATTAGATGCTAACTCTAAAATTTATTCAGAATATTAAAATTAAAAAATTTGATTGAATTCTTTATTTCAGAAGAGGGTTTTTCTAAATGTTACTCTTGCAAGACTCAATTTTTCCTCACCAAAGTGCAACTGTAGGATTCACAGTTAAACCATACTTATCTAGCCATA
This sequence comes from Aplodontia rufa, assembly GCA_004027875.1. NCBI lineage: Eukaryota > Metazoa > Chordata > Mammalia > Rodentia > Aplodontiidae > Aplodontia > Aplodontia rufa. The sequence continues at coordinate 8,126 of PVKS010019966.1, read as the reverse complement.
ACTTAAAGAACCAATGTCTTCTAGCAACAGAACATAAATGTTTGTGATTATCCAGACATTAGCAAACGTACAACAAAATCTCCTAGGGGAATATTTTTTTAAATGTAAGTTTCTAACCAGTTACACAGACTGACTGGATCGAAATCTCTGAAAGTAAGACAAGATAGGTAAATGGCATTTTGAAACTCTCCTAAGTGGTCTGGAGACATATTATTAAAATCAAAATTTGAATGTGTTTGCATTATAGATTACATAATTTCTCATATAGAACTCCAAACTTATTTACTGAATCTTCATGAAGAAATGAAGAATAAATGTTTTCACACATATATCTAACAAATACATTCCCAAAATATTGTATTTAGACTTGAAACTTGGACTCATTAGCTGTAAGACAATGTGTTTTGATTTTCAAATAAAGAAACAAGCCATATCAAACAAGATATAAGGGAGACTGGATGTTTATTATTATTAATGGTATATATATGAACATATGTAGCTCAGACCCAAAGCAGATCAATAAAATCATCATTTATTCAACCTTCAACAAGTCTTCTACTAAGTTCTAGAGACAAATATGAATTAGACATATTTTTCTTGTACACATAGTCTTTCAAGGCTTAGGTCAATGAGTAGTCTTTCACTCATTGAGTGGTGAATGTAATTGAAAGCCAAATGCCTGCAGATGGAGAAGTGAAGGAGAACAGATAGCAAGTATAGATTACTTTTAAAAGATGAACTAAGGAAAAGAATTGACTAAATTGAAAATAGGGAAAATAGGGGTCAAGCGAGCATTCCCTTGGTATATCAAAGTTGGGTTCTTATAAACTAAAGAGAACTTAAAAATACAAGAGAGAAAGAGAGAGAGAGAGAGAGAGAGAGAGAGAAATGGGTTAAGTTCCCAGAAGAGGCCAAAATATGATCAAGAATACAGAATGACTGTTCTGCCTTAATCAAGCATCTTGAACCCCAACTAGTATCAGAAGAAGGAACCACAAAGAAGGCTTGTTCTGAGCAAGTTTCCTGCATGGTTTTTAGAACAGTGGCAGGAACCTGATCCAAGGATGGAACCCCATAGAGTTTGGAGAGGAAGGATAAAAGTATTAGAAATGGATCAAGAGCCTTATCATGGGAGGTGGGCTTCATCCAGAGCTTTAGCAGCAACAAAGACCCTGATCAGGGCACTGTCACTTACACCACTTTCTCAGCGAGAACTGTCATAACATTGACAGCATTCACATAAGAACAAATAAAAATGAGGATACTGGTTATGATGATGATGAATAAAATAGGTGTGCTGATGTAACCTCTATGTGCCCCCTTCAGGACTGTTTTTCTCTGGCTTCTGGGAGATTGCCTGGCTCAACTGCCAGCCTTCTCTGCAAATTAATCTCAGATGAACAGATCTACTTTTCCCAAGGTCATAATTCTCTCCCAGCAATAGTCTGAACCCAGTGACCGGTCAATGTCAGGATACAGAATATTGTCTCTTTGTCCCAACTCAAAACAAGGCTGAAGACCAATCCCAGTTTCAGTGTTTCCACATGGTCAGCTGAGGTCTTTGTTGCTGCTAAATTTACCTTCCCTCCTTCCACAGATGGTTTTCACATAAATTATAGGACATTCTGTAATTTAAATTTAAAATAGCCAGGTTTTCTCAGCAGACAGTCCACACTACTGGCATTTCTAAATTCTTTGATTCTCCATTCTAGCTTTGACTTCACTTTCACAATTCATACATTTCCTTCCTGTGAGCATCCCACAGGTTTCTGACCCTACTACATTTTGCCTGGCATATAAAGTCTTTCTTTGAAGTCTCTATAGAATCTTCCCTTTAACTCCAGCATCCTACATTCCTGCAGAACCAGCACCACATGGATGATGCCAGGGTCTGACATCAGCTTGAGCTGTAGCTGCTCCTCCTGGAATCACGACTGAAGTGACCTCTGAGTGCCTGGACAATTAAGCACAGTTAAGCAACTTCCTATCTGCCCTCCTCCCCAGTGTAAACAAGGTGTGTCTGTGGTCTCTTAAATGAGTTTTGACTTCTACACAATTGAGCCTGCAATGGATGTGGTCTTCCAAACTCCTGAGATGCAATCTAGTCATTTTTCCTAGTGTGTTTGTGCAAAAACTACTCAGTGTGTCTCTTTTGTGGTTATCATTTCTTTAACCACCATATCTTCCTGGGCTGTGATTTTGTACTCACTTTTCTGGCCAAATCACAAGTTTTTAAAATTCTTCCTCTCTGCTTTCTGTTCCGGATACTCACAGTAAATAAATCTGGCTTCCAGCAATACCATGCCACAGCCTGAATACTACACTGCCTTTAAGTTTTCATGACCAGATTATTTAGTCCATCACCTTTAAATTCAGTCCTACAGAAAGACTCAGAACATGGGTAAAATATAAACAGTTCTTAGCCAGAAAGTAGCATGAATGAACTCTATACTACTTCCCAATAGAGTCCTTGTTCCCTTCTGAAACTTCAAGGTTAGCCACAGCTATGACTCATTTCTCAATACCATTTTCTATGTAGTCAGCTTTTTTGGTCATTGTTATCAAAATACAATGTATTTTGAACAATGTAGAACAATGTAGAGGAGGAAAACTTTATTTTGAGCTCACAGTTTCAAAGATTTAGTCCATGGTGGGCCCACTCCATTGTTCTGAGTCCAAGGTAAGGTAGACCATCAGGGCAGAAGGACTTGGTAAAGTTGTGCTGCTTCCTGGTGCCCAGGAAGTAGCTGAACCATTCCAGAGCATGCCCCCAGTGACCACTTCCTCCTCTAACCATGCCCCACTTGCCTACAGTTACCATCCATTGGGTCCATTAAAACTAGGATGAATTGAATAGGTAAGAGCTCTCATATACCAATCATTTAACTTCTGAATATTCCTGCATTAACAAAGGAGCTACCGAGGAATCCCTCATATCCAAACCATAGCATCATTGAAAGAAAAATAAAGATCACATTATACAGAATGTGCCAGACAATTTTCTTATATAATTTCACCTTAATTCTCACTAAATCCTTTGTAAATTAAGTCTTAAAACTTACAGATTGGGGCTGGAGCGGTGGGTCAGTGGTTACAGTATTTGCCCGGCATGCACGAGTAAACAGGTTCAAACCCCAGCACCCACGTACACAACTAAGTTTCACAGCAAAGAAAACCATGTGAAAAACTCAATAAAAATTGATTTTTTTTCTCTCTCTCTCTCTTTCTCTCACTGTCCTTCTCTTTAAAAAAATACTTAAAGATTAAGAAATTGAGTTTTAAGAAAGGAATGACAGAAAGGTGACCATGTTATTGTGTAGAAAACTAATAGGATTTATGGGACTGACATTTAATAGGATTGAGGGAATTCAAAACACACTGAAATAACCAATTATAAATACTCAAAAGCAGCACTGTGCAATATAACTTTCTGGTATGGTGCAAATATTCCATATCTGTACTTCCCAATAACCTGAAATATAATGATAGCAATGTTCTATATCTATTATGTCCAATATAGTAGTCAATGTAGCTCTTGGACAATTAAAATGTGCCTAATTCAAATAAGGAATTATAGTTATAATATAGAATGAATTTAAGTAACATTTTTATTAGACAGAACAACTCTACCAGAGTGCTGGAATTTCCCTTCTCCCTCTGATAAAATATACTGAGGGTCTAAGGTCATGGTTATAGAATAAGCACTGCAATTCTGACTTTCCAGAATAAGATTTTTAGTTCCCTGACCACACTTTTCTTCTCCCTCAAGTTTTGACAGAATTGGATTCATTGCATGCCAAACTGTAATTCTTCAGTACAGTAAATGTATTAGAGACATTGATCAAAGATTTTTGGTAGCCACTGCTAAGTACAGAGAGACCCTATTATATAGAAGCACTCAGAGCTACTTTTCATTTTTCACACTTTGTCTGGGCAAATTCTAATTTTTCAGAAATAATGTAGTGATATGGTAAGTTAAATAGCTGGTTTCTGTGTTTTGATTTTATGCCTTTTTTTTTAACAGGTTGCTGGTCATTTTTTTTTTTTCACTGTCAGACTCATTTTTAAACGTCTCTAGGTTATGGTTCCAGCTTACAGTCAGTAAAATCTCCATCTCCAGGGATTTAGGCCAAATAAAATTTTCCTGATTAGGTTGCTCATCATTTTCTGAAATTTAAGTATCATCTGGCAATCTGGCAATTTTGTGAAACATTTTAAAACAGGCTTTTTTTTAAATTTTGCCTTTTATCTTTTTAACTTTCATTAAAGGAAATCTATTTTGAGGCTACTGCTAAAAATACGTTCTCCAAATATTTCATAGGGCTTGACATCTTGCCAAATGTATGAAAACCTAAACTCTGCTTAAAAGGATTTTTTTAATTGAGTCCTAAAAAAGACCATTTACCAAATTGAGTATATTTAGCTAATTTTCTGGCCGCTCTCATTTAATCTAATGGATCACATTGCAACCTTAAATTCTGATCACTTCCCAAGCCCCACAAATATTTCAGAATTAACACATTTTTCCCAGGGAAAGTTTGAGGTGAAATGCTTCGTAGTTAAATGTAGTTAACCCTATCTTCACGTAAGTACTCATGCTGATTTTCAAAGCGTGAAGTAGTCAAGGCATAATAAAACTCTATCATACTGAAACGTCAAAGTTTTATTGTCAAGTTATTATGGTTTTCAAGTACCTGACAAGATTCTAGAGGTCACAGAGAGAGAGGCTAAGCAAACATTTAGCTTTCTAAAGTCAAAGAGCCTGGGTTTGAATCCTGAGTACATTGTTAAATTTTAGATCATTATTTAATATATTGATCATCTATTTCTTCATCTATAAAAAGAATATTAATAATTTCTTTGTAATGTTGTTTTGATAATTTAATGAATTAATACTAATGAAGTTCTTAACATGGTACCTGGCATACACATATAGAAACATAAGTTAATATATGTACCAAAGAATCACAGTATACTGAAGTTGAATAGAACTTTATTTTGGTGCTATTTTATGTGCATATTTAATATTTGTAAGATCTTAGAAATACTTCTTGCTCATCCATTTGGTACTTTAGATTTATATTATAGAAATAGCAAGAAATTTTTAAATATTAATTTTTCAACTTGTTATAAATATAATTCATTAAAAAGGGGGGGTTTTCCATTATTTGGAAATTGATATTATGATAGTTCAACATTTATATGGATATAAATTTTATGTTCCTAATGGAAATTATACCTATAATTCTCATAGTAATAACATTGATGAGAAGTGATGCACCTATAGATACCATATTCTTAATTTTAAGCAGTAAATTTGCTTATTCAACCAATAGTATTTTATTACTTCTATTTCAGACACTTTGCTAAGTGTGGGCCATAAAATTATCAACAAAAGAGCTTTTGTGGTACTTACTGTAGTAAAGGACGAATACATTAATCAGAAGAAACCACACAAATATGAGACTTCAACTGAAATATATAAACTTATTTGAGCATATTAATTGAGGACTGCATGAACACATGAGTTTTTGGAAGGAGCACCTCATATCCAAACCATAATAAATGGCATTTTCCTATAACACAAGGTAAACAGAAGGCTGAGGCTTAAGAATCTTAAGTTCAAGCCCAGCCTAGGTAACCTGGTGAGACCCTGTCTCAAAATTCATAATAGAGGAGAGGGGGCCAGAGATATGTCAGTGGTAGAGTGCCCCCTGAGTTCAATCCCCAGTACTACAAAATAGGAGTGGAGAGGGAAGGGGAAGGAAAGAAGAGAACCACATGAGCAAAATCTCAGAATCAGCTGAAGAAAGTAAGGGGAATGAATCCTTAAAACAGCTGAAAGGTAGGTGAGGAAAATAAATACAGAGATTCTGAGGCCATGTTAAGGAGTTCTACCCATAATCTATAACCAAAGGAAATCCATTGCAAGTTTCTAACCAGAAGGTGGAAAAAACATGATAAAGTTTACTTTTACACAGAAATATCAAGTCTATAATAAGAAGACAAGATTGATTGAAAAGAGAAAAGTTACATAAATCAGTTTGGAGGTTGTTTCAATGTGACAGATTGGTCTAAGGAGTGAGTGTTGGGGATGGAGAAAAGTTTAAATTCAAAAGATATTTAGTAATCTCCATAATTCACTGAATATGGGAGAAGAGGAAATGGAGGTGCCAAAGATTATTTCTAAGTTTCTGAATTTTATAAATATACCAGATTTATGGAAGGAAGACCATTTTTTTTCTCGGACATGTTGCATTTGGAATGCCTTTGAAATATTCAAGTGAAGATATCAAGTTGGCAGTGGGAAAATATCTGACTTCCAACATAATAAAGTAACTTGTATCAGACTATTCCCCCTCTTGATAAATGACTACGAAATTGTACAAAATATGCAAAGCAGCATTTTTATTTTAAGAAAGAAGGACAGTGTGAGAGAGAGGGAGACAGGGAGAATCAATTTTTATCGAGTTTTTCACATGGCTTTCATTGCTCTAACACTTAGTTGTGTCCCTGGTGCTGGTGTGAACCTGTGTATTCCCGCATGCCGGGCAAGCACCATAACCACCAAGCCACCTCTCCAGCCCTCTAGATTAGCATTTTAAAACTGATCAAAAAGTTGTGTTTAACTCTGATCCCATGTGAGTGGAAATACACAAAGTAAGACCCATAATTGCCCTGAATTTCTGCCTGGGAAATTTTTCGAGTATAGTACAGAGGGTATTGAGGTAAGCAGAGCACAGCAGCAGACAACTGAGGAGGCAGAGATCAAAGTGTAGAGCTGCTGATGAGGCTAAAGTTTGTGGAACTGAATGCTGTAGCCAAGAAAGTTACACAGACAAAAACTTCACAGTTTACAGAGGTGTCATCTTAATATTGTAGCTAAATTCTAAAGCTGTGCATAAATGTGGTAAATTTCAAGAAAGTTAAGTTCTGGTTTTAAAAAATGCTAGATATTTGTGAAATAAAATGAATATTCTAATGTTTTCTAACTGCTGGAAGAAACAGAAAGTCTGCCTGGAGAAACTACTAAACATCCCAGGCACCCAGGTGACATCTGTGGGGAGCTGGATTGTCCCCCAGAAGCCGGTCAGGAGGAGGGTGAGTGCCGACGGCTGGAACCCGGGTCCCCTCTCGTCCGGGGACCCCTTCCCTCCCAGCCGGGGAAACGAGGCAACCACACACAGCTGATGGCAGCTCAGAATCCGTTTATTACTAAGGCACATGGGTTTTTATAGAGGAGGAGGGGAGACAGCCAAGGAATCAATAATCCTTCTAAGGGAGTTGCCAGGTGTTATGTAGATTTCAGTACAGACAAAAGATAGGAACATTCTGTAGTCAATACATTCTGACCCATCCTGTTTGACCTTTTGTATAGCAAAGCACGACCTAGCAGCCCTTCCTGAAGGAATTTATACAAATAGTAACAAGATCACTCCAGGGCAGCTGATGAAACGGAGTGAAGGTCAGACCGAAGGTCAGACCCCAACAATTCCCCCTTTTTATTTTATTTGAAAGCGTCCAGGATCTGTCTTAGGTTGTGGAATGCGATAACCCTCTTTACCCATCATGGGGATGGGCAACAGCATGGTTGCTTCTCTGGCTTAGGTCAGCAAGGCATCCATTCCATCTTACCTGCCATTGATTCAAGGACTCATGTCTCCTTTAACATATGAAATCATACTTTGGGGAGGGGTCTTGCCCTTGCTGCTGTGCCAGCAGGGTATTGCATGATTTTTAGTCTGTTGCTGCTGCCATCAGCTGTAAGAGCGATAAATGAGGAAAATTGTACCTAAACTTAACACTCCAATCCAGGCGGCAATGCCAGATCAATTTTTTAAGGGCTTTTGACATCCTGGTTACAAGCCAAATAAAGACATAGGTGGAACTCGGATCTCAATTAGAGCCTTAATTTCTCTAATTAATGAAGTGGTTAAATTTTTAAACTTCTTGTTCCAAAGGCCTCTCACCATCTCACTTAGTTGAGATATACACATAGACAAATTGTGCATAGTATAAGAAACAGGTGTTACACAAATATCTTTAACAGTGGGGAACAAGACATGTGAAATATCATACAGCAATTAACAGCATTAGGTCTGCTTGCAAATGTTCATTAATTTGCT
>PVKS010019965.1:0-37602 GCA_004027875.1 Aplodontia rufa | reverse complement strand
TTTGGAGCAGGGCTGCAGCCATATGCCTGTGGTCCCAAGTGCTGGGATGCTGAGGCACAAAGATCACTTGAGCTTAAAAGTTCAAGACCAGCCTGGCCAACATAGCAAGAAAAAACAGGGAAAAATCATTTGGCTTCTGTAGAATGGCATTTGTGAGGGAAGGTGAAGAGCAAGCCTGGAGGCCCCTAGGGAGGCTGCAGTGGTCATTCACCTGGACAGTCACTAGAGGAAGGAAGGAAGCTGTTGAGCTTAGTCTAGTTGCCAAGAAGTTGAACAGAGCTGAACAAATCAAGAACTTAGAAGTAAAATTGGCATGAGTTGGTGTGAGTGTAAGAGGTAAAGGGGAAAAAATTTGAAGATGATTATCAGATTCTGAGCTGGTTAAATGGATAGTGGAACCATTTAAATGGATAGGAAATGATGGGGAAAGAATGGTGTCATCTTTTGTATACGAGGCGTCCCCCCCCCCCTGCAAGCTCCTGTGTTAATGCAGAAAGAGAGGTGAAATGATTGGGTTCTTAGAGTGGTGACCTAATCAGTCCATCCCAGTTTGAATGGAGTGACTAGGTAGTAACTAGGCAGGTGGGACATGGCTGGTGGAGGTGGGTCACAGGGCGTGTGCCCTGGAAGGGTGCATCTTCCCTACAGTCGCTTCTGTACTCTCTCTCTGCTTCCTGCCTGCCATGAATGGAGCAGCACTCCTCCACCAAGCCCTTCCTCCATGATGCGCCATCTCTTCTCAGGTCCAGAGGGAAGGAATCCACCAACATGGACTGAACCTCTGAAACCCTGAGCCAAAATAAACGTTTACTCCTCTAAGTCATCCTCACTGGGTGCTTTGGTAATAGTGATGAAAAGCTGACTAACACAGGTGGGTAATGAAGCAAGGGGATAAGTTCTAGCCAGTTCCCTTTATTTAGAAAGTAAGACAATTTCAAGAGAGTATGTCTTTTTAAGTCACAGGCCTAGAAATTGAGTTTATATCCTCTGATCATCATTCCTAACTACGCACCTCAGTCTAGTCCCTTTCTACCCCTGGAGTGCAAGCACCCACCTAGAATTCAACCTAGAGTTTTATTCCAGACAGATTATTTACCAAACCCCTAGGTATAATTATAAACATTCTTTCTTCCTATGCTGCATTTCGTACCTGCTCCCATAAACCACCCCAAAAATCCTAGGTTTAGCATTGCATTGAACCCTACTGACATAAGTTTCACACGATAAAATCTTTTTATCAGTTTCAGTAGAAACCTGACCCACAGAAAGATGAATGGAGCAGGCCTTCTGTGAAAGAGGTTGAAAATAATTGCATGTCAGGCAGGTTTTGGAGAGAAGCCAATGAGGTATTAAGTGAAAATATAGGGGAGCAAGCAGACCCTCCACTGCTCTGAATTTGAAAGCTCCAACACGGGCAGGGAAATATTTTGTCCTCATTTGAAAGGCATGCGATTTATTTCTTCTGACTGCTAATTGCTGCAGAAAGTATAGAAGTGGATTTCAAAAAGGAATTCAACAAAGCTTACCTGGCTTGAAAAATATTTAAGAGGTATTGGTTTGAATTTACAGGATCCAACAGTGATCAGCATAGCACAGCCAGAACAGTGAGGAGCTAAATAAATGGGTACTTTCTGGAAATGTCTTTATTTACAGTCCTAACCAGGAGAATATGAATGAAAAAAAAAACAAACAAAAAATAATAAAAAAGACAGATTCTAAGCCCTGGAAAGACTTGGAGCTTAACTTGATGAAGTCTTCTCTGTATTCTATTTTTTTCTGTTGTAATAGTTCTATTATTGAGAATATAAAATTTTGACCAGATGAGACATACTGATTTCATCCATTTGTTCATTCATTTATCAAATATTTTTTGAGTTCTCTTTGTGCCAGACGTTCTATATCATTGGTTCTCAATCTGGCAATTTTACTCCTCTAGACCACCCCTCACCAGGATATAATTGATGTGATGATGTTTAGAGTCATCTTTGGTTATCATAACTAGGGAAGGGGACAGAAGACTACATGCATCCAATTAATATCCTACAATGCTGTTAATATCCTATAATGCAGTGGACAGCACCCTACAACAGACATATCTAGCCCAAAATGCAAATTGTGCTAGCATTGAGAAATTTTGTTCTAGATGCTAATTAATACAGCAAAGAAAAAGAGAGTAAAAACCTCAGCTCTTTTGAAACATCTTTGAGTGATGGAAAAGAAACAAAAATAATTAATGAGATATATGGCATACCAGATAGTGATAAAGAACTATGAAGGAAAATAAAGTAGATGATAGGGTTATTATTGTATAGAGAAAGGACAGAGAAGGTCTCAGTCATAAGGTGAAGTCTGAGGAGTATCTTACAGAGGAACAAGACATGGTATGGAAGTCAGGACTGATGCTTACATCTCGCGCCGCTCCCCTCCCAATTGTGCATCCATTTAAAAAAGAATTGGATAAATTGTGGAAAAATTATGTGAGCATCATTGCTTTTCTTTTCCCCTTTATGGATAAAATTTTTATACTAGTTTAGACATAGGAGACATCATACTTCTTTGTGTGTGTGTGTGTGTATTACTGGAGATCAAATCCAGAGCCTCTCACACCCTAGGCAAGCACTGTACCACTGAGCTTAATCCAGAGCCCTTCATTCTCCATTGTTTTACATTTTAGACATGAGAAACAGAGTTGGCTCTCCCCTCAACTAATTAAAATAGATTCTTCTAATTCCACTTAATGAATTATTGCGGGTTATAGATTTCAATACCATCTACAAAGCAATGATCCATAAATCAATATATATATATATATATAGTATACATATAGCATGTACTACTTATGAACATAGTGTACACAGTGATTCTACTAATACACAGGATATAATCTGAGGGCCTAAAAGGTTATCAGAAATTGAACCTGATGTATAAACATGAGAAAGTCAATATTACCATATTTTACAGTGTTGATGTCAACACTGCAGTAGCATATATTCATGAGTGTTTTGTGCATCCTAACCTTGCACCAGAAACAATTTAGTAATAAATGTTTTTAAAGTAAAACAGGCATAATTTTTTTCTTCAAAAAAAACTTCACGTGATGGTCAAACCATACTTTTCTGCAAAACAACAGCAACAACAACAAAAAAACAATGGCACAAATTCTGCAATAATTATGCAGCAAAATGTTGTGGTATGAAATTTTTTGTTGTTTTTAATTTACATGTCTTTATGAAAACATTCAGCAAAAAAAGTAGGACTTGAGCTTTTCTGATAAGCTTTTTACATTCTCAAATATTATTTATAATTCACTGAAAGAAAAGTTTAACTACATTTATATGTTGAACACACTCTGCATATAAAAAATGAAATACATAAAAAATTTTGCTTGCAAATGCAAAATAAAGAAACTTCACTTTTCTTATAGAGTATTAACTTTGTTTTCTGAATATTCCTCCATTAAAAGAAACAATTTTACATCTTAGTTTGATATTTCGCTTCTGTGTAAAAATACAGCAAGAGCAAAACTACAGTATGCAATTATAATTGCAATATTACAAAAATATTAATCAAATTTTAAATATTTTAAAAGCAGTAGCATCATTGTAACATAATGACAATCCTAAATGTATGGAATTAACAAGCAATTCAAATTCTAGGAGAATATATTTTCAAATATATTATTTTTATTTTTAGACATATAAATTGTTTAATAAAAAACAAAGAAAAGGAGAAAAATTACTCTTTTTAGAATCTTTCATTATCCCAGAAAATAATAATTAATTTCTTCACTGTTATCTGGTTATAAAAACGAGATATTATGTTCAGAAGGAAAACTTATTTCTGTCTTCTAGTACATGGTAGATGTGATTTGTGTCTGTCCTTGCTAATAATGGCAGAGAAAAAAAAACACAACATAGAGAAGAGAAATATGATCCATGAGAAAAATGGATAATTCCCAGCACCGATGTAGATCCACACACAGGAGCTGTGCTTTTGGCACCAGTGAAGTGTTCAAGATTCAGCTGAGATGAACGAGCCATGGGGAGGGGCCTCCTTTCCCCAGTGAGATTTTTATTGCACACTGCAATTCCACCCATTAATTATTGATGCATTCATTCATTTACTCACTCATTCATTCAGCAAACATAAAGACTGAGTACACGCCAACCTTCTGCTACATACTGAAGATGCAATGTTCCTACCGTCTAGAAATTCAGCCAAATGAAAGAGACATTACCAGGTAACTTGTGGTTGCCCAGGGATTGCCAAGCATTTTTCACTTACTACTTTTGGTAAAATACACAAGACATAAAGTTTATCATTTTAACTATTTTTAAGTATGCAGTTCAGAAGCATTAAGTATATACACATTGTTTTATAACCTTCGCCATCATCCATCTCCAGAACTTTTTCATCTTCACAAACTGAAAACCTGTACTATTAAACAACAACTCCCCCTTTTGTCCCTTCCCCTAAGCCCCTGGCAACTACACTTTTGTTTTGTGTCTGTATGAGTTTGGCTACTCTACATTGGAATCACACAATATTTGTCCTCTTGCACCTGCTTTGTCATAGCATAATGTTTCAAAATTTATCTGTTGTAATGTGTCAGAATTTCATCCACAATTTTTATGGCATCCATTAAACTGTTTTGAGCATTTACCTCCAATATATATATAGTGTTTATTTTTCATATACAGTATAAAGCATGCACAAAGGTAGGATTTAAAAATTAACTTATTTCTCTTCTCACCATGAATGGTCTTGAAAAACTCCCGCAGTACATTTACCATTCTTTGGGGTAAATTTTTCACTGCTAGAGGATATGAAAAAGTATTGAGGGATCTTTATCATGGGAGCAACATAGTTTGATACTCTGGCCCAGTTTTTCATCAAACATCCTTATCTGCATATATCCTTATATATGTGCTATATAATTGGTCATGACAAGCAGTTTTCAAAAACTAGGTAGTTCAGTAGGGTATTTGTAGAGTTGACTATTCTAACAATGCTATGAAGTATAAACATGTGGTATAATTACACATCTTTCTAATTTATATGCACATAAAACAGCATGTAAATGAGATTCTATTTTGTTTGGTCAAGAAATTCTATTTCTTTTTTTTAAAAGAGAGGGTCAGTGAGAGAGAGAAAAAAACAGAGAGAATCTATTATATTTAGTTTTTCGTGTGGCTTTTGCTGCTCTGATACTTCATTGTGTACATGGTGCTGGGGTTTGAACTTGCGTACTCACACATGCAAGGCAAGTGCGTAACCACTGAGCCACCACTCCAGCCCCCTACTTCTTAATTAATTCATATTCTCTCTCTCTCTCTCTCTCTCTCTCTCTCTCTCTCTCTCTGAAAAAGAATGTAATAGTAAAAACCTAACTACTATTGCCAGGCATGGTGGTGCCTGCCTGTAATCCCAGCAATTCTGGAGGCCGAGGCAGGATGATCGTAAGTTCAAAGTCAGCCTCAGCAACTTAGCAAGGCCCTAAGCAACTTAGAAAGACCCTGTCTTAAAATACAAAATAAAAAGGGCTAGGAATGTTGCTCAGTGGTTAAGCACCCATGGATTCAATCCCTGGTACCAAAAAAATAATAATAATAATTAAAAATTTAAAAATTGACTATTATTAGTCAGTGGGAATATGGGAATGACAGAAATATACCAATCCTATGAATCAAGATAGTTGTAGTTAGCCACTGAATATTTTTTACTCATTCATTAAGTAGTGGTTGTGCTTAACACCTACCAAGCATTGAATAGTACTAAAGTAAAACTAAGTCTCTATCCCAAGGTGAATTGTACTCAAATGTAAAAGAGTGCCAAAACTAGAACAGAGTAATGTAACTTTATAGAATAGCCGTGGAGGCCACTAAGGGGCATTAGAGCACTCACCCTTAAACATGCCACTTTGGCACGTTATTTTGATCTGAAGTCACTTGAGTAAGTACAGGAAAGGTTGTCTGTCCTCTTCCTTCAACCTAAAATGATGGCATAAATTTCCAAGTTCCAGAAAAGTGCCATCCCTGAATCAGGGAGAGGAGGAATATTTATCTCTAGAGATGGGGAGCAGAGACCAAGATGACTCTGTACGAACAAACCTTACTAAAATAACCCTTATCTTTCATTAGTTTCCTCAGTACATTTTGTAGTCACTTTTCCACAATTACTGCCCCTAGCCCAAGTACCTTTTTTCTTTGTTTTATCACAACTCCACAATTTATGTGGGGTTTTTTGTTTGCTAAAATAGTATATAACTCCTCATCCACCACCACCCCACCAACAGCTCTGTTTCTTTGGAATTTTTACATCTTTCTATAAAGTCCACAAATACCACATGAAAATATTAACCTGAAATAAATTTTACATGATTCCCTGCCCCTGCCACCCACCCCCGGCCACCGTTAATGTTATTGCTACAACTCCTAGGCCCCAGTCACAGAATCTAGTAGAAAAGCATTTTCTTCTTATGCCACTCAGGGATGGGCTCTGCAGGGAGGTGAGCAGATGCATCAATGATAAGAATCTATACTGGTAGCGATCTAGGGGAAGAAATTTTCAGGCAGATAGAAGAGCTGATATAAACGCCAGGAAGCAGGCACAAATTTAACTCTAAAGTCCTGATTAGTAAATATAGTAAGCTGCTTGTTTTTATCAGGGGAGGGGACATATTCTAATTCTCAAGGGGAGTCGAACTTTTTCCTTGAACAAAATCTGGTTGGCACAAGCAGAGGTAAACAATGTCTTCATCAACCATTTCACAACAAATACAGGAGTGGAAATGTGTACCGGCTTTCCGTAGTGACATTGGAGACTTAACATTAAGAAGCATTCAGGAAAGATAATTTCTGTGAGGGACTACAATAACTCAGATACTTCAACTAGCAGCTAAATGATGTGACTTTTAAGTTTTCTCTTAAGTAACAGCTGCATGCCAGACAGTACGAGATTTCATTCTTTATCAAGGACCTCAGCATAGGTCCCAGAGTATTCATTGATTCTCAGATTTTTTAATCAAGAAAGAAATTGTTCAGAACCTTGGACAAAAGCTTTTAATCATAGCACTATTTTCCTGCTTCATTTAAGTTATGACTCACAATTTAGGTTAGCTTCTTAGAATTCTATTGAAATATCACCTACCCATATGAAGAGCTGCTGCTTGTTTCCATTATATAATTCCATTCTTTTCATTTGCAAATGTGTTCCTCCACTATACCTTTGCTATAGAATAGGGCTTTCAGTTTATGAGATATATATTAAATTTTATTGAGATGCAAATAAGTGATGATTGGGGGTAAATCTAATTTTCAGAATCTATATATACATTATATTATTTCATTAGAAGCTTGTGTGACTGTTCAACAAATAAATTTCTGAATAAAAAATTAAAGAAGAATATCAAGATATTCAATGAAGTGGGAAATAAAGATTATACTATAGGGCAGGTTTGCTTGACCTAACTTTGTCATTTTGTTCCCTGATAATTAAACAAACAAAACCATATTTATTAAATAGCAACATTGGCAGGGATATGCCATAAAAATGTATAAGAAAGAATGCATATTTCAAAGTGAAAAAATAACAGGTCAAGCTTTATCATAGTAGCAGAGGAATGACTCACGTTACAAAGCATGTACTGATACCTCCAATTTGTTTTGATTCATTTATAAACCATACATAGAAAATGCTCACTGAATGGGCTGGAGAGTGCTCTGTGGTAGAGCACTTGCCTGGTATGCACAAGGACCCGGGTTCTACTCCCAGCACCACATACACAGCTAGGTGGAGGAAAAGCAAAAATCAGATTGGGGGAAAAATTGATTCTCTTTTTCTTAAAAAAAAGGAAAGGAAGGAAGAAAGAAAATGCTTACTGAGTCATTTAATTGGATGCATCCTATTTTATAAGTATTTAAATCTCCTAAGTTCAAATCTAAGCTCTACCACCTTTTTTTTTCAACCAACTGTGAAACCAGAACTGAAAAGGTGTTGGGATTAAACAACACCGTGGAACTCCCTGTCTTGCACAGTCGCTCACAGTTAACAAGTAAGTCTATCTCTTCCTTCGCTTCCTTCCCTCTTCCTTTCCAGGACCCAATAAAGAAGACAAATAGATTTCTGAACATAGACTATGTGCCAACCCACTTACAGCTGCCTCTCCTGTAGGACCTGGAGTAAGAGTATAACCATGTCCACATATATAAAAGTTATAAACTGAGCTGGTAAACTGTTCAATAAGATGTGATGAATCCTTCTGTCTTGAGAAATCTACCTTCACAACGATCTGGAAGCCAAGTTCTAATTTAGATTTCTCAGATTCCCTCAGAGTTTAATACCAAATTCATCAAGGGGTCATGGTCACACTCACCCCTAGCCAGTCCTGAGGACCATAACCTTGCTCTTCCTTCTACCAGATCTCCTACCTAAAGGGGGCCTGGTATTCATGGCATGAACACCCCAGCAAAATGAAGTTCCAGAGACACCCCATCATCAATTGTCCCTCAAGCCTAAAAGTACACACACCAGCAAACATAATCTGTCCTTAGAAGAATAGAATAGGAACAGGCACACACAGACTGAAAGTCAATATTGAGTCCTGCTGAACAGAAAATTCTATGATCTCAGATACAAGCTAGAAATGAGAATAGGAGTCCCCAAAAAGTAGTAAGTAACTTTGGCCCCAGGAGGCCTCCCATATCTGGTTGTGAAGGGGTTCCAGAAAGGCCACCCTAAAGCATGCGTGAAGCCAAGTTCTACCTGGTTCTAAGTGTGATATTACTTGCAAGTTTAGCAATTTTTGTTATAATCCCACTTTCACCAGGAAATCAATACCCACAAAAGTATTAAATTTAATATGATCACAGCACCAAGAAAAAGTAATTCTATAAAGAGAGTTTTGTTTATTTCTTATATCAACAGAAATAACAATGAACGCAGCTGCAGTGCTTCTCTCTTATCCTCTTTTTCCCAACTATACTTAGTATTTTAAGGTACATTTCTATACATTTTTGGTACATGCCTGATTCCTCTTTTCTGTCCCTCTTCTTCTTCCCTTCTATCAGCTTCCTTTCTGTTCTCCTCCATGATTTCTCATTTTATGCTTTGATAACTTCATAATTTTTTGTAGATTAAAAAAAGCACAACAAGAAATTTTTAAAGTCACATCAGGGGGAAAGAGGGGTCATGAATTTAAATTGATTTTCATGAATCTATGAGTTTTTCAGGATGAACCCAATTTCTATGTATAACTATGAAGTTCTAATAGAAATAAAATAAAATAAAGTCACATCAGTCAAACCAAGAGGAATAACTTCATCTATCACAATGTGGTAGTGGTAGAAGAGCTCAGACCTTGATTTCTGTGGCTAACATTTTAACACAAATATTTCCTCTAAACACTGTGAGACCTTTACTGAAAAAGAGGGAAAGTAAAATATCAGGCTTCATTTTGGTTTTTACGCATGAATGAGACAGAACTTCTTAAAGTGCTTTAACTTTTCAAGGTTTGCCCTTCAAACTATGACACACACCTATTTGTACTGGTGTCACATTACCATTTCAGGTACTTCCCATTTCCCTGAATGGTGTTATATGGAGCGAGGTCAAAGAGAAGGAGCTACTCAATACTCAAAAGACAGGCAGGAATTAAAAGGACTTCTAGCTCTAGAAATATGCAGAGAGCTGAACAACAGTTTCATCCCACCCTTTATTAGTCCTGGAGCCAAAGGCACCAAATCTTCCAGTGTTCACAATGCCTGCTCACTTACAGATCATCTGTATTCATTAAAAATTATGTGACCTCATAACTTTACCAAGTTTGACTTATTAGATGAGCCATTTGTCCTTATACTGCACAATATGTTATTTTGTATAAAGTTCATGCTATAGAGTGATTATTATCATCAAAGTAAGAAAACTTTATGGTTTCATAAAGATAAGCAATCAATTCTTAATGAGAATGAAATGATTAATGATAATAATAATAATAATAATAATAGAAGATGCCACAGACCTGCTATGAATCAAAGAGGATTTTTTTAACTTGTGTTACTGCAACAATAATGGCATTTTATTCATTTGCTTTAATTCTTTCTTTTGGTCTTTAATTAACATAAATATGCATTGGCTAAAACATAAACCAGAGGTGATAGTGCTACTACAGTGGAGTAAAGTAGTTGAACCATTTATTTTCTTGGTCAGTTTAGGCTGCTATACCAATTAGAGTTGGCTTAAACAATAAACATTTTGTTTTCATCATTCTAGATGCTGGGAAATCTACAAAGTCCTGGTAGATCCATTCTTCGAGTGCATCTGCTTCCTGGTTTGCAGATGTCCATACACATATATAGCAGATAGCAGAGAGATGCGATGCCTCTGGTATCTTTTCTTACAAGGGCACTAATCCCAGTCATAAGGGCTCCACTTTATACCTCCCAAAGTCTCCACTGCCAAATACCATCACATTGGGGATTAGGTTCCAATGTACAAGTTTTGGAGGGACACAGACATTCAGTCCATAGTACCAATATTGGAAGGAAAATGTCAATAATCTTGTTCATTTAGGGTTTTCAGAAAAGACTGCAGAATTTTAATCAATAAATTTATTTTTAAAGAGAGAAAGATAGTGAGAGAGAGAGAGAGAGATACAGAGAGAATCAATTTTTTATTGAGTTTTTCACATGGCTTTCGTTGTTCTAACACTTAGTTGTGTATGTGGGTGCTGGGGTTTGAACTTGTATACTCGTGCATGGTGTGCAAGGGGCATAACTGCTGAGCCACTGTGCCAGCTCCCCTAATCAATAATTTTTTTGTTAAAAGTTTAATCATTGTGGAAATGTCTCAAGCGTACACACACACACGCACGCACACCCATCCCACAACCCTATATCTACATTCTATAGATATGTTCATCTGCATATGTACAGATGCACTTGTATGTAACTTTAAATTATGCACATTTCAAGTTTGGAGTTAGCATGCATCGCCAAATACAAAATACTTTCTAAGTATTTAATAACTTAGCCACGAAATTTCCCATATTTTGATGATCTCTAAGTCCCCAGTAGAATGACAATGATGAACTGAGCTAGTTAGAAGGATGACATAACTCATGCAATTAATGGAAGAAGAGGAGTGAACTAAGGCATAATCATTGTGTGCTCTGGAAGACTGAGTCTGGAATGGGATTGGCTTCCACTAAGAATTACTCATTATACAGGCAATTCTGTATTTTTCTACCTCTTGTATGTTTATATATAATGTTTTCTGTGCTAATGGAGGCACATGTCCTTATGTATGAAGACACATACATTATAAGGCCTCTTATATCAGTTCTTGGTGCCTTTCCTCATACTAACTCCTTGCTTGGATCAGATGATTCAAGTAATTCATTCATTCTATTTAGCACTTACTGGGTACCTACTGTGTGCTAAGATGTGAGATTGTGTGCAAAGATGAAACAGTTAACAAGACAGACCCATCACTTTCATGGAGTTTGGGGGTAGGGGGTTGAGAGAGATTAGATGCAGAATGAGTCAATAATAGGCAGTAAGAAAAACCATATCATTTCAGTCTAACTATAGTGAAGAAGTTAAAATACCCTTCTCTTCCCATTCTGTACCTTCTTCCCATCCCCAACTCATCATCTCTTAAAGGTCTAACAACTCTCTCCACCATGCCTTCTCCCATGGAGCTGTCCGTCTCCCTTCTACCCTCACGCCACTTGACTGCATTGACTTGTTTACCTGCCTTGTCTTTCACAGCTAGACTTTAAGCCTCTTTGCAGTAAAGGTCAAACATTTTCTTAATCATCTTGTAGTTGTGATTCCTGGCACATAGTCTGATTTGCTCATCATTGTGACCACCAAGACACAGCATATAACATATGCAATACATGGCAATTAAGTGAACGAATCTGTCAAAGGAGTTAAGAAACCTAACATTAAGTTAGCATTGAGCTATGATTGTGCAACTTAAAGTAGGCATGACCTTGTCATTGGGGTGCCAATCTTTTACAGAGGCTTCAGGAAAGTCTCTTTAGAGCCATGTTCTATTGTGAGCTCTCAACCAGGGTACCATTTTTTTTTAAATCATTTTCTCAATTTCAGAGTCACAATGCTAATGTAATATTAGAAGCAGGCAGACTCTGTGTACTACCCGAGGCAAGCTCGTAGGAGCTTTAGAAAAAAATCTTACATTATCCAGAATCCAGAGACCCTGCTTCCAGAAAGAATCAGAGTAGTGAATTCTGAAGTAACAAAACAGCACTCAAGAACAACGGTTGAATAATTTGAGGACAGTGGAGGTACCAGAAATTCCAGTCTTCGAAAGCACACTGTGAAATCACGAAGGCTTGGGGCCAATTGTCCAAGCTCTAAACTGCCCAGGTCTTTATTTAATGCCTCGTGGGGGCTATCAGTTTTAGGAAGATGGAAGAAAAGTCCTTGGCAATTCAACAATAAAGGGCTTCTGAAAGTGATGTAGGAGTCATCTTCATGGTAGTGGGTATGGCACAGGCTGGAGAGCAAACCGGCAGAATGGATTGGTTTGAACATTAATGAGAAAATACCCACTAGTGCAGCCAAAGCAGTTATTGTAGAATCATTCTAGAAGTGCTATTACTTGCTAGATCTCAGCTTGGATTTTTATTGAGTTACACCTAAAAAAGGCTGCATGTCAGGAGCAGTTCTGATGTGCTCTTGCACACTCCCTGGTGATTTTTCTCAAGCACAAATAGTTCTAGGAACATGGGTGAGCTCCTTTGTCTTCCTTCTACCTTCAAAGACCAAACCCAACAAAGCACAGGAAACCCACAAGTCAAATGGAGTATTTAAACCTGCCGTCTCCTGTAGAGTGACAACACACATTCACTGTATTTTGTGGCCATTGAGTTATTTTTAAGTAACTTTAGGAAAATAATAGCAAAAAAATGAGTAGCAAAAAATTACTTTCTATTTTTATTTTGCTTATGTAAAATCTGAGCAAAAACAATGCTGAATTAATAAAACAGACAGAAGAAACATGTTATGTTATTAGGGATAAAGTAATGGACTTTTCCTGAATTTCTATATGCAGTCTGTTTTCAAAGAACAAAAAGGAATTGGAAAAGATTAATAAGTACGTAAATTTGGATTAACATAGGGCACACCCTGTTCTAATATTATAGTACCATTATTCCTAAAATTTTAAATAACTACTATTTATTGAGCATATAACATATGTCAGCTAATAAGCTAGATGTTTCATATAATTTTCTAATTTCATTTCCAAACCCCATATAGGGAGTATCATTCATTTCACATCCATAAATTGGGAAATTGAGACTCAGAAATTTTAAGTAATTAACTCAAAATCTTGTAGGTAGTAAATTGAAGAGCCAGGTTTAGAAAGAAAGTATCTACAACTTTGAAATTTGTGTTTTTGCCAATGTATAAATTACCTTCAGAGAAATTAAACTCAAAGAGCAAACAACATCCCTACCCCATTAAATAAAAAAGTTTAAGGATAAGATCAACAGTGCAATTTCATGCTGAACTATGTGACTTTTTTTAATCATTAACTAATAGCAATAATTTAAAAGGTAATTTAAATGCATTTGACTTATTTTGCTTATTGATTTGGATAACCAAGTCTAAATTCATTTTTGAGAAAAGCAACCTGCTTAGTGCAAGCATGTCCCATTGGTCTTTCTTATGTCATTGCAGTTTTTGAGTCCAGAATGACAGCTCATAACAGAATGATGAGAGTTCAAACACACACTGAGTTGAAAGCTGGAAAGGCGGGATCTGGAGGATCACAGAGCAGGAACTGCAGCAGAGACTTAAAACGCTGCACACTATCAACATTAAATGAAGTTTTACCAGATCAAATGACCTTTAGGAGAAAGGGCAGATGGAAAGACATAGAAATTCAGGGCCTGAAACAGAGTATGTGCTATAATAATAGCTGTGTCATATTATCTTAAAATCATCACAAAATAAACTGAAGCTATTTTCTCTGAAGTCATTCAGCATAAGCGTGCTGAATATCTCTTACTGTACTGGGGTGTTATTCAATTCATTCTAAGGGAATGATCACCAAAGTGATTGTCAGCAAATCCTGGTATACCATCCCACTGACTCTACCATGACTTATTTTTCACAGACATGATTGTAGTTTCATGTTGCTATTTAAGATAACCACAAGCACAGTTCAGTAAAATTACCTAGATAGATCTCATGATGTGACACCCCACGTCTACCTACTGAGATAAACTATCTTTTGTAGGTTTCTAAATCATTTGCTTTATAATGCTTCCCACTTTTTAAGTTGGGCGGAGAAGGGAAGGGAGAGGAAAAGGAAAGGTGTAGAACACACACACACACACACACACACACACAATATTAGGAATAATTCAAATTTGACTCTTTAACTATTGATCCATATAATGAATTTTTCCTTATAATTTATGAGTCACATTTACATTCATTTCTTATTTCGTGAGAAGAAAGGTATTATTCCATTTTTTCCTCTGCCTTAAGTGTTTTCTTTGCCAATGGGAGAATAGCAACAACAGAGCTGGAAGGGCAGTAACCTGGGACAATCGATTTCTTTTTGGTTACCTTGTAATTTCTGGTTGTATTCAGTTCTGTCAGACTGGCTCCTCCTCAATGTACCAGAGTGGTCCCCAGAAACACTGCTGTCAACCACAGTGTCAGTCTTCCGTCTCTCCAGCATATACAGCCTGGGCCTTAAGAAGGTCAGATTCTTTCTCTTAGTGCCCATGTTTTCTTTCCCTGTGGTTTCTTTGGGCTCCATTTGGGCCAAAGACAAACTTCACCAGTTTGTGGGCAACAGTTGGGTTCCTAAGGTGCTTCAGGGTGAGGGTGAAAGCCACTGGAGTGAGGAGTTTAACTGCCCCCTTCTAACTAAACAGCTTCTCGCTCCAGGGTTACCTGGCTGTGACTGCCACCTCTACTGGAGTCCCAGAGCTCCACCCCTATGAGATCATTCTTTTTTATACCTTGAATCCAACTGGGGAAGCTGCCACCTGTTACCTGAGAGACCTGCAGCACAGAGCTAGGCAAAGCAGGGACTGGGCTGTCACATGCTATTGAAGCAAACAAAAATGCTATTGTGTGGGGCAAGGGCTGGGGGTTGGGGGAGAAAAAAGTGAACAAGGTGAGGCCAGGAGAAAGGGAAGAACACATTAGCATAACCTGCGGCTTCTGGGTTTAATATGTGCCTATGGGTGTGTACAGGTGCGCTTGGGACACTGTGCTGTGGTTGACTGCTGGGAGGAAGCCTGGAGCTTGTGAGTAGCTTCTGAGGAGGATCACTCACCTGCAGCGCATGGAGTCTGCCAAGGGCTGTGAGAATTTGCATTAGCATGACAACAGTGAGAACAGATTGCTTTAATTTTGACCCTGAGCACTCGAGAGCACTCCAGTAATGCTTCTGCATTTCAAAATCAAACATTCAGCGATTATTTACTAAAAACACACTGCCAAACCCTGATCTGAATTCCTGAGCAAAAGGATTCACATTTTAGAGTGATTTGGCAGCAGGCATGAGCAGCAGAGGGGAATGACTACAGAGGCCTCGAATCTTCTTGATTTCTTATTCTCCACATGCTATATTTGAATGGAACTAATCTCTTGGTGTTTCCAATCCTGTTCTACATCTTGGTCCTTAGGAAAATAAATACAGATCTTTTCCCTGTATTTTTCATAGATGGACTCCCAGGAAAGGGAAGCTCATTTACTCATTTGGGGAAAACAAGAGAAGGAAAAATGGTTGAACTGGGGAGAAATGCAGAAAGCAGAAAAGACAGGGACAAGGGCTGAGAGAAAGAAAAGCAGAGGGTGAGGGGCCTCCCATAAATGTTTTTGAGGTTGTTGTTTCCTTGTATTTATTGAGATTTCCCAAGGGGGAACTCTCAGAAGCTTTGGGAATGTGCTGAGAGTTTTGTATGTCCTTGTTAAGGAAAAGAGAAACCCAAAGGAGGAAAATAGATTCTCTTCTATTGAAAAAGGACCACCAAACGGCAGCCTTGTTATTCTGAATCTTGTTTAATTCCTGTTAGACAAGATTTATAAATAAGGAAAAAGAGATAAAAAAAAAAACTATTAGAAAATGGAAAAACTCAGAACGTGTGGACTGAATGCAATTTGCTTAATTATCTTAAAAGATAAATGACAAATCTCTACCCACCATAGAGGCATCTATATATAGCTTGGCATATTGAATGCTTTTTATTTAATATAATTGATAGTCATTTTAAAATAAACCCTCCTAAGAACATTTCACAATATTTTTTTTTTTTAAAGAGAGAGGGACAGTGAGAGAGAGAGAGAGACAGAGAAAGGGAGAAACAACTTTATTTAGTTTTTCACATGGCCTTATTTGCTCCAACACTTAGTTGTGTACATGGTGCTGGGGTTTGAACCCAGGTCCTTGAGCTTGCCAGGCAAGCGTCAAAACCGCTGAGCCACCGCTCCAGCCCTAACAAATATTTTTAAAGGCATATTCACCTCTAAGATGTAAAATGAGCTTTTGAAATTTATATTAAAAAGTGTCTCAATTGTTTTCTAATCTGGCATGTATATTAACATATATATGTACATTTATTTGTATATGCATGTATATACATACATGTAAATATAAATATATACATATATAATATACTCCTAGTAATTTCCAAAATTAAACTACTTAAATATAGTGCCACGGCAAAATTATGCAATTAAAACTGTAGGACTTTGGAAGTTTGGGGATGCAACATTCATAAATTTTGTCAGTGACTCATAAAAACCAGTTAGAAATCTAAACATCCGGATAGAAACCACCTGTCATGGCTTTATGTATGGTAAATGCTTAAGAAATACACAAATACTACAAACACAGTATTATCTTGAAAAAGACCTGGCGTTTGCTTGTGGAAGTGTACCTCAGAAAGGTTGCTGTGTATGTTTTCCTGAAATGGTGGAAGAAGCATCATTTGAAATCAAAGAGAAACATGGAGCACCAGATGTGGGTAGGTGTGGCTCCTAACACAGGTGCAGAACCAAGGTCACTGGTAACCTTCCAAGAATACACACATTAGGTTTGTGCCAGCAGGTTACCTGGATACATTTTTCTACATTCACTTAGTGTTTCAAGTGGACAAATTCACACACAAAGAAATGCAACATTGTATCATGTTCAAATGGTTCCCTAATACAGCAATCTTTATAGAATAAATTTGGATTTTTAAAACAATCATTATAGTAGAATTAGTCTAGTAGTTGTATTATATTTTTAAATTTCAACAATTGTGAAGATACCTAGTGTAGCTACTAGGATTCCAGTGGTAGAAATACATTATTTGTTCACAATAGTTTCCATGTAAACTTAAAAATAATACAGAAATAATTCTTTCATAAATACCTTTTATTCAGTCAATGAATGGAGCAGATGCTGTTAGTGTTCACTCAATATTTTCCCTACCACTTCCTACCCCCTGGCTGACATACACCACAAGAACTGTTATTGTTCAAGCCAGCATTTGGTTTGGCCAATCAATGCTAATTTTGTTATTGCTTTTTCCATTCCCTCTTGCAGGAAAGGGTGGCCATGTAACCTCGGTCCTGGAAAATGGGATCTCAATGTAATCTGCTAGAGTGAGGGGCGGCTTACGGATTCTGAGCAAGTGTTTGCTTCTCTAATAAAAGGTGCAGCACAGCTGACTTCACCATTCCCCTTTCTTCCAGACTTGATCAGAAGTGCAATGTAAGGAGCAATCACAGCCACCCTATGTCTATGAGAAAAGACCAAGAGAGCCACTGGCTCTGGTCCCATCGCACTGCTTCAATAGTGTCAACAGTCATCCACCTTTAGTCTTCTTGTCATTAGGGTTAAATAAACTTCCCTTCCCTAACTCATCATTGGAGTTTCTGTCTGAACATACTTTTAAAAAGATAGAGGGACAGTGAGAGAAAGAGAGAATCAAATTTTATTTAGTTTTACATATGTTTTTTGTTTTCCCAACACTTCATTTTATATGTGGTGCTAGGTGGTGCTGGGTTCAAACCCACATCCTCGAGCATGCCTGGCAAGTGCCATAACCTCTGAGCCACCACCCTAGCCCCCTGAACATACAACTAATGGATGTAGCAGACAGTGTAGAGTATATATATATATATAGATAGATTTGCTGTTCTCTTGGTTATTGTCTTGACATTTCTTAAGCCAGTGTGTTTAGAATCTCTATCTAGTTGTGTTGGAAATGATCTAGTTTTGTTGGAAATGAAAACCCCCAGGTTAGATTTTGAGCGGGCATCTTGCTAGAGCATCAGCAAAGCAAGAGGAACAAGAGTTCTAATATATCTATGCTTTTTTGGAAAAGATACAAAAATAATACAAGTTTATATTACAGAATTATAGATACTGTGATGTTTAAATGCGCTTTACTTGGAGTAGGGAATGAGTAATTCCTCTTTCTTTACTAGAAGAAGCACTGCGCAGTGAATCCAAGACCATTTTAATTTCAGCTAAGATACAAATTGGTTTCATGACATTACAACGGACAAGATCTCTCTGAGTCCCAGTTTCTTCATCTGTAAAATGTAAGGGAGGATTAATCATTAGTGCTATCCACCCAATAGTTTCAGTTCTCCATTGGGCACACGGGAGTATTGCACTGCCTTATTACCTTTCAGTCTACCCCTGCCTGTGTAATTTGGTTTGATCAAAGAAATTGATTGAAAATAGAGAATGTCACTTTTGGGTAAAGTGTTAAGAACACTGTGTTTTACTATAACTTTCTTTCCTTCACCTATGAGGATGAGTAAGATCCCAGACAGTGGCTGTGAGGCAGAAAAACTAGGCAGTCAATGTAGACAGAATGATGGGGGTCAATAAGGAGGAAATTAGTTGATGGTTTTGTTTTTTTCCTGAGAGGGCAAAGAGTATCTGCTGCCTCAGTAAGCAGAGGTGCATATCAGTTCCACATCCCTCTTCTATAACAAAGGTAGTCCAGACAATGATTTCCCCTGTGCTATAAAGATGCTCATGGCCCAGAACCAAAGACTAGATCAGACCAGAATTTTGTGCTCATACTCCTAGGCATGAGGGAGGGAAGGCAATGATTAATCAAGGGAAGAGAATCTTAAAAAGGGTAAGTCACATCCCTTCTTCGAGTTCTTGGCTCTGAGACTCTCTTATCCTGGAGAACTCTTTTCTTTACATCCTTTCTTAAATAAACTCTGTTTGCTCAGTTTGCCTTGGTGTCCCTCAGTTTCATTCTTTGACTCTGAGAGGACACGAACCCCACCCAACATCCACAAAACTGGCATTAGCTGCTCTGTCAGGATGGATCTTAGAATGTACATTACTCAGAAGGAAGTCCAGCCATTCCATAATGTTGTACAGTTTGAGCATGACAGAATTTTTTGTTGCTTTAAGCAACCAATATTTAGGACTTTTTTGTAATTGCAGCATAATTTAGACTATACTCATAAATGCAGGATATATAGGTTAAATGATACATAAATATATAAATCATTTTTAGGTCTAGAATTATGTGATTTTGGGACTTGTAACCCAGTATGCTATTAGGTTGTAAACCTCAAATTCCAAAATAGAAATAACATCTCTTGAATAAATTGGGAATCAATTAGATTAAAGGAGGGAAAAAGTAAAAGTTAGGAACTTATTATAGAAATCCAAAGGAGAAAATACGGATTAGAGTAGGGATGGTAGGAATGATGAGCAGTTAATGAATTAAAAATACTTTGTAATGGGGCTGGAGTGATGGCTCAGTGGTTATGGAGCTTGCCGGGCATGCGCGAGTATGTGTGTTCAAACCCCAGTACCACATACACAATGAAGTCTTGGAGCAACGAGTGCCACATGAAAAACTAAATAAAAAAATTTCTATCTTTCTCTTTCTCTCTTTCTCCCTCTCTCTTTCTCTCTCTCTCTCTCTTAAAAAAAGAAAAAGAAGAAGACAAAGCTGCTTAATACAATGATTATAGTGACAGTTTCTGTCACAGGGTGTGTTAGGAAGCTTTGAATGTATAAATTTGGAGTCACTAGACTTTAGATCTTAAATACTGGAGGTCATGAGAATGCACATATTATTTAAAGCCATGGATTGAGCAGATCTTTTAGGAAGAAAATATATCTGGAAGAGAAGGACCAAAATCAAGTTCCAAAGATTTCTTAAGTTTTTAGGTGGGTTTAAACAAAAATTCAGCAAATAAAATAGAAAAAAAAATTGTTGAGATAGAGGAAAAACAGTAGAATATGGCTGCAAAGAGTTTAGAAGTTTTGATTTTCCAAAACGAAGGAGTAACAGGTCTGCCAATGGCCAAATAAAATGGAAATAAAATATCGGTTTTTAAATTTGATCATCTATGAGCTTATCAGAAGGACTTTATTAGAGTAGTAGCATTAAAAGCTGGATGGAATATATTCCATTAAAGAATATAAAAAGTTAAAATCCATTAATGACGCTTCAAAGAAATGTGCAATAACTTAACTATTATTGAGCAATGAGTATATGTAAAGATTTTACCTAGGTAAACAAACAAGGAAGGTAGAATAGTATCCATGTTTTTGGAATGTAGAAAGAGGTTTTGAGAAATTAAGTAATGTTTCCTAGATCATAAAGCTAACGGAGTGAGGACTCCAATTCAGAACCATCTTATAGGAAAGCCTCGGTCTAGTACAGGTAAGTTGACCAGAAAACTACATAATGGCTAACAAATGTACAACAAATGTTCCTTTCCTCTCTCCACTTAAGGATTCTAGGAATGCTCTTCATTACCTTCTTATATCCTTTGGGATTAGTCCAAATAATCTGAAATTTTATCAGTCATGTCAAGTGATTTTTTATTCATTGAGAATTCCTGCGAATGTTCTCCTTGTCTCCAGCACCTCTCCAATTCATCTTGCCCAGTGCCTCCTAAGCTTCAGATCATGTAATTCTTCAGATTTAAAAAGCTTGATGGAATGTTTACAACTGCATATAGAAGAAAACCTGATATTCTTTAGATCTCCATCAGGCTTCACAGTTTAATTTCCAATTACTTACTTTTCTAGTTATTGATAGCTAAATAAAAAAAATCACTGTCTAAAACTATAGCTGCTTGAAACAGTGATTATCATGATAGTTTCTGCAGGAGGGAAATTTGGCAAAGGCTCCATCAGCTAAGCAACTGCAACTCAGTTCTTCCCACGTATTGGCAAATATTGACTGGAGCTGGAACAGCAAGTAGCGGGAACAGCAATGGGTTGACATAGGAATGTCTGCATGGATTCAGGCTTCTCCCTTTGGTCTCTCCCTGGGACCTAGTTTGAGTTTCTTTCACAGCTCAGAAGATAGAAGAAAGTCAGATACTTTATTAACTCGAGCTGAAAGGGCAGGGACCAGGTGGGACCTGAACCATCTTTTATGACCTACCCTAAGTCTCACAGTATCAATTCCACCATGGTCTCAAAACCACACATGGGTCTCAAAACCCAGAGTTGGGAACATGAACTATACCTTCTCATGGAAAGGAGTATGAAATTCATATTATAAGAAGATCTTATGGAATGAGAGAAAAATGTGTGGCTATCTTTGGGAAATGCAATCTGACTTGCACATGAATTACATATTCTGTTTTCTAT
The DNA here is from genome assembly GCA_004027875.1 of Aplodontia rufa. Lineage (NCBI taxonomy): Eukaryota > Metazoa > Chordata > Mammalia > Rodentia > Aplodontiidae > Aplodontia > Aplodontia rufa. Next base: position 15,963 of record PVKS010019965.1, on the reverse strand, counting down.
TCTCTTCTATGATTGGCTTCGGTGAAGTTGTTTTGAATACATGTAATCCCCTTCCACCCATCCTGGTGGACTCCTACACCTCCTCCAAGGCCCAGTTTAAACATCCTCTCCTCTGTAACATTTCCCTCCTGTCCTCTGAGAAAAACTATTTCCTCCCTCCTTGGAAACCACTTATCAGCATACCTCTTTCATAGAAGAGGAAGCTCTGTATATTTGTGACACCTATAACATTAGGAATTCTGAAAGCTATTTGCCTTGGAGAACTTCATGTCTAGCAATATGAGATCAATAAGTGTTGTTTGAGATCAGGCACAGCAGCTTGAGGTCATGTGCAGCCTAACAATTGATGGGAAACGGCTTAGCTGTAAGCTGCTGATTCTTCCCTCTCTCTGTATTGGTACCCTCTTTCCTGGAAAGGGAGACTATAGATCTGGAAACAAAAGAGAAAATCAGAGAATATCATTTCCCCAAAGATGAAGTCATTAATGCATTTGTGAGATGATAATAAAGCCAGCTTTGAGAGCTCCCTTTACAACTATAAATTGTTCACAGAGGCCCTGCTATCTTGTAGCTGTATTTTTATATCCACCAATGTGCTTCCTGAAAGCAACAATTTGTGTTAATGCACTGACCAAGCAGCAGCATAATAACCCTGTCAGCCAACAATGGATGGGAACTGAGGACTGGAAGAAGGTAAACCCTCTAATGTTTTTATCCTCTTGACTGAAGTAATTTTAGCAATGACATATGATCCTAGTTGGGCCTTTGTCTCATCTGTAATGAATCATCCATTACAAGATTTTCAAGGTTGTTGGGGGGAAATTTATCTTGGGAAGGGGAAACAACTTTGCAAGCGCATGGGATGGCCTGGCTGTGAGAAAAACCAGCCACATAAGCAAGAAAAATGCCATAGTAATCTTTGAAAACTGCCTTTTAAATAATGCTAGGGTCTAAGCTGGATCATTGGATTCAATTTCCAATTGTATATAATCTTCTAGAACTCATATAACAGTTATTCAGCAGAACAGCAACTTGGATTGAAACAGTTGACGCAGGAGATGAACTATTCTCATTTACAGGGAGAATTTGGAAGACTTGTTTGTTTAGTCTCTCCAATTTCTCCCATCTTTATATCTCAAAAGTTATACTGATTGATATTATCTAGTATGACATAGAGGTACAGGTAACTATAATAGGGGCTGCAAGTAGCCAGTTTCCTATTTTTTTATTCATTGAAAGTATGAACAATTTAGAGACACTTATTAAAGAAAAATCTTAATATTATGGTTGAATATTTAAATGTGCATATCATACTGCCATGTTTTATATGCAAGATTGTATGCTGTGCACTCATAAGCTACGTCCATGAAATGATTCTGGAGACTCAAGTTAAAACAAACAATCGTTCATTCTTCACTCTCCAGGCATTTTCTTTTTCATGTCACTTGGTTTTCATTTGTGCAGAAACCTGTTTGTTGGGAGAGCTCTGTATTTGACTCCAAGTAGACGGCAAGTAGATGGTTGTGCTGTTTTAACTTGGAGGTGAAAAGCAGTAGTTACAGATGACTAGCAGAGAAAGCATATTTTTAATAAGTAAAGCAAGGACTCATGTAAATCACCTAGATTAAGAAGCATTTTTTTATGATTCAAGCGACTTTGTGAAAAACTTATTGTCTACTAAACATAGGCTTTAGCTTCATTAATTCTGAGATTTCCCCCTATGTATCATCCAATTTTCCTCTTGGTGTGGGATAAACCTCTTACCCTCTCTGACTCAGTTTCACCTTTCAAGGCTGAGCTTCAGATTGATCTCAGCATTTCATAGTGCTGCATTGCTACTCCTTTAGAGAATATTATTAAATTCAAAATTATGGTATCCATGGCAACCATAACTAGGTCAGTGTGCACTTAAAGGAACAACATCGGAGATTCTGTATCCTTTGCCAACCATCCTGCGTCTGTAAAACCTTGTTAGGCTGTTGAAAGTAGCTTTGCAAGAAAAGGGACTAGTAGCGTGTAAGAGACAGTTATCTCTTATTCATTTGTGATCCACACACATAAAACTTTATGCAAATTAGTTATTGTATATGTAATTTTGCTTCACCCAACCAACATTAACAATTGAATAATGGTTTTTAGTAGTGAAACTTGAATTATTTCTTTTAAAATATTGTGATTAATGTCTGATAAAATTAATACCTGAAGAATGCTATTAAAAGAATTGAAATGGCACAGAAGCATCTTTTCACTTTGATCAGTTAATTTTTTTCCCAGAACTGTTGTTTTCTTATGGAACCAAGAGATAGTCATAATCCCCTCTTACTCACCAAATATTTTTATGTAATAGTATGTTACATGATCTAATTAATTTTTATAAAATCAATTATATATGTATAATTTCACATACAGAAAATCTTAGGACAGATACGATAATTGTCAGTGAAACTAGAAGGAAGATGAGGGAAAATTTCCCTTTTTACTTAAAACATTTCTGTTTGTTGTTTTTAACCTATGAGTTACTAAGTTCTTTATATCACTGAATTTTCCTTCAAGTCACAGAGTTCTTTGAATCTATAAGTAGAACAACAGCATTAAGAGTAACTATTGTTTATTGAGCATCTACTTTGTACATGACATTTGCATATTCTGAGGAGTGCATGAACAATTCTGTGGGATGTTTGGGATATTATCATCCCTGTTTCATATATTGAGAATTGACATGGAAAAAGAAATAACCTCACTCTACCGCTTCTGATGGAGAGTAGAAATGAGCCCAGGTGCATTAGGCTCAAAAACCTGTGCCCTTTCCATCCGAGAACATATTCTTCACTAAACTGGCAACTTTTACCTTGCCTCTCTGTAGTGATTGATTCCAAAAGAAAATAATGCCTGATTATGAGAGTGACCGTTGAACTAGAGTTTTCAGTTTTAACCTACAAAATTAGTGTTGCAGGAATCTGAGATTCTAAAAGCGTAAGTACTTGTGAAAGGCCATCCATCCAACTGGTTAGTTGCCAACCTAGAACTGGAAACTGTGTCTATTGACATTTAAACTGTTCTTTTCCCATTGCTACAATGCGTTGTTAATCCAGAAAATAATTTCTCATTCAATTCACTGTTGCAAGCTGTGGCATAATTTGGGTAGATTCTTCAAAGCAAATACCTCACTTGGGGGGAATTTTTTTAAACAGCTGATTTTTTTTCTTGTGAGGATACATATGTGAATTAAAGGTAACTCAGAACAGCCACAGAGAAACTAAAAATAAAAATGCCACTTGGTTTAAAATGTGATAAATTTTGTCTGAATATGCTTTAAGATAAATAATGCATAAACAAGATGTGCACACCGTTTGGGGGTGGACTTATAAGCCTCTGAGAATCCAGGATTTTAAAGAAACACTGTTTTTCTTTATATTTATTTTATTTTTTCTATTTTTTGTTGGAATAGTTCTGTATCTTGTTTTTTATTTTAATTGGTTCTTTTTTATGTATATATAACATAAGCATATTCAATGGCATAATTATAAATGCATGGAGTTCAGTCTCCAATTTTTCCCCTTCCTCTCCATTCCTCCCACCCCTTGTTCTTTTTGATATACATGATAATAGAGTATACATTGAAATAATTATAAAAGCATGAAGTATGCACTGTTTTAACTCAGTCCCCAGTACTTCTCCTCCCCCCCTTCCTCCTACCCCCTATTATTTTTAGATATACTTGACAATAGGATAAACTTGATATTTCATAAAAGTGTTCAGTAAACTTATTCTAATTCAGTCTCCAGTATTCCCCACATTCTCTTTCTTTCCTTTTTTTTAAGAATAAGAGTAAGTGGAAAAAATAGGAGCTTTCGAAACAGGTAATAATAAGAGAGCTTATATAAGACTGTAAAAGGCAAAGAAGAGAAACAGCTTAGATACTCTGAATTGAGACTATGTCCCCCTCAAAAAAAGGAGTTTATGCAGGGACATCCCATAAGCAGACTGTTAATGTGGTGCTATTTAATTAAGTCTTGGGCAGATAATGGGATAGCAGCTTCAACCTATTCCTAAGGTAAGAAACTGTATCTAAACAAAAGGATTCTTGATCCCCCTCCATGACCAAATATTATGAAAGAAACATTTGGTGTGTAACTATGGTGAGATATATGATTGGTGAGTGTCTGGGAGCAAAGGAGAGATGTGGGGATACACAAGGGGATAGAAAGATGGTACTGTAGTAGTTTAGAAAGTGTCACCAGAAAGCTGTATTTAACCTTGTGACAAGGTGAATTAACCAGTATGTATCTATGCATTTGAATCTTAACACTTTTATTGAAATTCATTTTGATTTCAGTTTCAAAAAATTATTTGTCATTGAAATAATTTGTTCTGAAGGCAAATCAAAGTGAAGAGAGAGACACTAAGTCAGTTAAACACTTGCCCAGTGCCTGATATTCGCTGTACACAGTCATACTCCCAGGCAAGAAAGAGACAAGCATTTCTCAGAAGTCTGACCTCACTAGGGGTTACCACAATGAATTCAACTAGTGATGATATAGCAGAATAATCTGTATTCTTGCTGATGTTGGTGGCATTTGGTGTGACCGTAGTAACATTGATCACATTTTTTTTCCAGACAAGCATGTATAATTTGTAAAAACCCAAATGGATCCAGACCACAAGAAGGTTTTGCTTTTCATTATTTTTCATAAATTAAGCCTTATATGAAGGTTCCAAAATGTTACATTGTCCTGAAAAGTGCAGTTTACTAATATTATAGCTTATCTAGTTACTTTCCTCATTGTTTCCTACTGTCCTTCATGGATCAGGAAGCAAAGACGACCAAAGTGCCTGTCTGTAGCAGATTGATTCCATGTTTCTTCCATTGATAAGCATCAAGTCTCATAAAAATACAACAGAGTAATAATAAACAAGGGAATAATAATCTCTCTCATACTATTTAAGTGTCCCCCAGACTTATTCAGGTACAGTCCAAGATGATTTACAATAGTCATGCTAAATTTTCTCTTTCTGGATGCCTAAGGCCTATCACCATAAAAAGTCTGAAGGTTTCCTAAAAATGCCATTCTCTCTATAATGTTTTCTGTAGGTGGCTTTGAATTATAATATTTTATATTTGTCTATATATTTAGAGACAGGGAGAGAGATAAAATCATTTTTGTTTAGTATTTCTCGTGGCTTTTGGTGCTCCAACATTTCATTATGTACATGGTGCTGGGGTTTGAATTCACATTCACGTGCATGCCAGGAAGCTGAGCCACTGCTCCAGCCCCTATTTTTATACTAAAGTTTATATCTTGGTTGGTAGAACTTTTAATGTTTCTCAATAATAAATCACTGACTTATTGAGTACTGCTTGGGGTAAATATACTTCTGTAACTATCTGATTTCACCCATTATATATTCAGTTTTCACAGTCTCATTTTTAGACAATGTATTTAGCACTTTTTCATTACTATAACAAAATACCTAAACTAATTAAAATTAACTTAAAAGCAGAAAAAAAATTGGTTTTAGAGCTTCCAGTCTATGATCAGGAAGATCTATTGCTTTTTGGCCTCTGCTCAAGAAGCCAGATGGCAATGATAGCCCACGGTAGAATGAACCACTTACTTCATAACCATGAAACAAAAGAGGAAAAGGAAGTGGCAGAGATCCCACAATTCCTTTCAAGGTCATTCCCCCAATAACTTAACAACTTCCCATTAAGTCATACCTCCTAGATTCCACTACACCCAATAACACCAACCTGGGGACCAAGCCTTTAATACATGGATCTTTAGGGGACATTCAACAAACTATACCAGACAATAGCTAATCTCTGTGTTTTCAGGGAACTTTGTATGTATGCCATTTACTGGCCATAACCTTAAGAATAAAAGATGTAGTTAAATCACAGAGGTTAAATGTTATAATAATCACCACCATGCACAATAAGCTAAGATGTCAAAGCAGGTTCATGGGTAGAAATACCTACTAGGCATGCCTGCGCACACACACACACACACACACACACACACACAAGTCTCTGGCCAGGCTGCATGAAGAAAGTCAGTCTTAAGAAATCCATGAGAAGGAGGAAGGAAGGAGAGTTATTTGTTATTTACCCAGGTTGTTCCTGTCTCCTGAATTAACTGTCTTTGTTTTTTTGGATGTGATGACCTTCACTAGTCACTAAAATATATCTCAGATTGGGCCACAACTCTCCACATTTATTGCCAATGGCCTTGATTTAAACACCGCTGCCTTTGTCCTAGATAATTATACTAGCCTGCTAATTATTGTTCTTGCTTCCACTCTGGGCCTTCACAATTAATTCTTCCCATAATTGATAGAATGATCTGTCAAAATGTAAATTAAATGCTATCAGTCCTCTGCTTAAAACCAAATCTTATTTGATCTAGCCACTGCTCACATCTCTAACTGAATTTCATGCGGCTCTTCTCCCAGATTTGTTTCAATCTGATGCACTTTGGTGCAAATTTGCTTTCACCCTTTTCAGAACTTGTGCTCTCTGAATTTAAAGATCCATGGTTTTCCATCAATTATGCAAAAGTTCCCAACATTATCTCTTTAAATATTGATTCCTCCCCACTCTATTTTCTCTTCCTCTACCATGAAAAACATCAGATCTTAATGCATCCCTCATCTTAATTTCTATTTGTGTGGCATTATAACTAATTTCTTTCACCCTGGTTTCCATTTCACAAATTCTTTTTACAAACATGTCTAATTTGCTATTAAATGTACCATTGAATTTTCAGTGACTTTTTTGTTTCTAAAAAATAATTTTGACCCTTTTAAAAACTGCTGGTCTTTTAAAAAACAAGTATTTCAGGTTTTGAATCCTTTTTATAGCTCTAATAATTTTAAACTTACTTATTTTTACTGTTGAAACCTTTTCTATCATCCGAAATTCTTAAATTCTTATACCATCTACTGACACTCCAGTGGTTTATTTCCTTTTGTGTTTTAAATGATGAATATATTTTAGATTCTAAGATTATTTTTAGTGACATATGTAGACAATGCTGATAAAGGTGTGTCATTTTTTACTTCCAGGTATCACAATTTAGAAGCAATTTTTGTGTTGATTTCTCAGATTGGAGGTTGGCAAACTGCAGATGTATAATCAGTTTCAATTTCTAAGCCCCAAAATGCGTTTAAGCCTAGGCCAGTGCCTATAAATTCATATGGAAAAATGTTTGCTCCATTTATATCCCAGACCAATGCATTCATTCATTTACTAAGGTTTAATAAATACCTGCTATCTGCCTCACTGTGCTAAGAACTAGGAGTATAGCACTGAATTGCACAGGAAAAGTTTCCCATAAAATCTGTATTTAGGATGGGCAGTGAGATTTTCTAACTCCCTAACAGGAATCTGTTTCAACTCCCTGACTCCATTTGGCCCATGAGCTCATTTCCTATTCTCTTATGGTTATTGAAAACTATAGCCTTAACTATCAAGACCAGTAATATTCTCCCCTCCATCACCTGTCAATTACCACTTTACTGTATTCTCTTCATTTTTGGCAAATGGCAACTTGACATATTTACATTTAAAAGTGAATCTGTAATATTTTGTTCATCATTTCTGTATGTTTTTGTGTCAGAGAACAATACAATATGTGGTCTAACACGTTGCAGAAAATAGAATTCTTCAGATCACTAATGCTTGAGCCAAAAGTTCTTTCTTTTCCTTAAACACATCAAATTATTTGTTTATGCCACAATTGGAAACTTACTTTCACTCTCCTTGGAATCCCTTGTCCTAGCTTTTTTTTTTTTTTGCTGGTTGTTTCCCAGCTCAAATGTCTCATCATAGAAACAGAGCACCTGGAGCACCCTGAGCATTCCAGTATATTAATTAATTTCCTTGTTTTATTTTACTTCCAACATTATTGCTATTGGTGAGGAAGGACTGTTTGCTAGAGTCTCTATATCTGGAAAACAGTTTGAGATTATAAGCATAGATTTATATGTACATTTTTGGTGAAGTACTTGTATTTCTTGTGTGCAAAGTACAGACTTTATTTCACAACGTCCAAGCTTTCTAGATGTCCTTAGGTCACAGTGTATCATAAAAAAGTAGAGCTATTGAATTAACCAACTTGTAAATAACCTTTCGTTATAATTGATAAAAGGATGCACTTGGACATGGAATTGTTATACTTCTGGGCAGCGTGCATTATGATTTGTTCATTAGGCTGGCAGTAGAGGGACAGAAGGAAGCACACAGGGAAAGACTGCAACAAGTGCTCAAGAACTTACATTTTGGGGGCTGAAGCGGTGACTCCGCAGTTAACGGCTCTTGCCCGGCATGCGAAAGTACACTGTTTCAAACCCCAGCACTCACACAACTAAGTGTCAGAGCAAGGAAAGCGATGTGAAAAGCTCAATAAAAATTGATTCTCTCTCTCTCTCTCTCTCTCTCTCTCTCTGTCCTTCTCTCTTTAAAAAAAATAGAATTTACATGATGTGAGCCATTGACCTGTGTCCATGTTCCCTCTGGGAACATGCTTTCTTTCTAATGTTTTATTAGTAGAAATCTTATAATCAACCCTCTTAGAAACATATGCTTGGTATACTCTGTTGCTTTATGTCTTCTTTTAAATTGAGCATTAAGAGAATGCATTATTTTAGTTGTAACTCTGCCAGTATGTCTGTCAAGAGGTCTGTTGCTCTTTCTGTCTTCAGTGAAATTGTTGTCCCCAAGAAAGGCAGGTTTACATTTTTTTCTAACAGATTGAGTTGATATAGTATATTCTTGGTTATCAAAAGACATGCAGCTCTGGGATTTTGAATTGGTGAATATCCATGTGCATGAAAAAGCACAATACACATCATGATCTCAGTCACACAAAGGGCGCTGTACACAGGAAGAATGCATCCAACTAAACTGCTTGAGACTGGATGACTTTGTTCTTTGAGTGTTTTTTTCTGTAATGCACATATTAATTTAAAAAAAAAGCTATTTTAAAAACCTGTAAAAAATAGAACATTATTGCTATTTGGAATTACTACATTTATTTATTTACTTACTTATCATACCTCTATTCCATTAGAATATGACCTCTATATGAGCAAGGATCTGTTTTGGTAGCACTGCTACTCTAGGGTAAGTCTGCCACCACTTGCATTCTGTCTTAGCAGAATTAGGTGTCTCCTGCTGAGATGCAAGAATTAAAATATTATCAAAGATAGCTTCTAACTAAGATTTGAATTCTAGATCATAGATACTGCAGAGGTGGAGGCACAAAGGAAATGACAGGCACCAGAAAGATTTAAGACAAAATTTGAGGGAGGGAGGCATTCCATGGGATAAATTGTCCACCCTCCTCACCAAGTGGAGTCTAGTAAATCCTACAGTTAGTACCTTAGTGATCGCACCTGACACCTAAATGGCATCATGTCCAGTCATTCATTCTTAGTATTTTATATGTTTTATACAGATGATTGTTAACTGACTCTTAACCCTAGAATATGTACACCTGACTCTAGTAAACCTACATACAACGTTTGGAGCACCTCCATATAAAGGTGAGCATATCCTATTTGACATGACTTGTTGTATTAATTGGGGCTTTTTTTTTTTTTTTTGGCCTGCTTCCTAGTAAATACTGTTTAAGAAAATGTGTGAGTGTGTATGTGTGTGCATGTGTGTGCAAACACAGGTGCATTAGATAGAATTTGTTGTAAGACCTGTTTGCAGTAGAAGACAGACCTATGTCTAGTTACTGATGACAACAGACAACTACTAGAAAATGCCCAAGAGTTTGAGAGGACTTAATTGTCTTTAAGTTATAACTACTTAAAATGGTTGAATAAATAGACAAAATTCAGCAGATCTAATTCTACCAGTGAACACACATAAACTTCAGAAAAATGAAGCCATCCTGAGGAGCACATTGACTGTATTGAATCTGAATACCTTTCTTTCAGTCAATAAGAAGCTTCTTTTAAATACAAATGCTGAGTTACTGAATTCCATTTCATTATTAAAATATGGCTTCTACTTTTAGAAATTTCCTTCTTTAGAATGGTTTATTCCCAGGAGTACATACTGGGGATTCTCTTTTCTTCCATTAACGATGTAGAGAAAAACAATATTTTACTTCTTAGAAGAACAATGAAGGAAATAATAATGAGACTTGTAACTTCTCTCCTCAATGTGTCCTTGGAAGGCAGGGACTCCACATGTTTGTGCATAGAAGGACAAAGAAATAAGGTAAAATACTAAATGAAAATTAAATTAAGCATTATGTGATATTCCATCTGATTCAGATCCTGGGCTAAAATGGCCATGGGTTATAAAGACAATTATGAAAGTTCAAGATAAAAAGAATAGAAATAAACCAAAGTTTTGCATCCCTGAAAATTGGTAGCTCAACTATCCTCTTATATTGATGTATTATGGGTTTTCAAATTTTTAAGTATAGCCAATAAAGAACAGTTTTGAAATCTCTCCTTCTTTTGTGAATGCATGCATTCCAAATTAAAGAAAAAGGAAGTGGCTTCAGGAAACAGCGGCTTCAAGTTGGCACTAATACTATGCGGTTGCTCAGACCAGACTACATATACTCCATGAGGATGTGGGGGAGAGGCTAAGACAAATTTTGTGGGTTTTTTCCAAATAAAAGTTCTGGTTTTTGCCAATACATACAACAGATGTATAGGAATCAAGTGGGTCTCTGAGGCAAACTGAATTTATATTATTTTTTTAAACAGTGGGGAACAGCCAATCATTTGCAGAGTCCTAGCAGCACATTTCAGAATCTGTTCATCTTGTTCAGAATTGTCACACGCTAAGTTCAATTTGGATGGTCTGAGGATATTAAATCTTTTAGTCCAGATTTAAGAAAACCTACTTGAGAAAAAGCACAGCAGCTTTTAACACCTGCCATAGAAAGTTAATGCCTTATCTTACCTTTTTCTTCTTTTAAAAAGAAAGAGAGAGCAAGGGTGGGGGGAGAGAGAGAGAGAGAGAGAGAGAGACTGTGTATGTGTTAGAGAGAGAGCTAATTTTTAAAATTTTTTTTTCATTTGATTTTTGTTTTTCCTCCACTAATTTCTATATGTGGTGCTGGGGTTCAAACCTGGGTCCTCATGCATGCCAAGAAAGAGCTCTACTGCTGAGCCACCTCTTCAGTCCCAATGTCTTATCTTTTCTATTTAGAACATTGCATTCCAAAGAATGAGAAAAGTCATCCCATAAAAAGATTATTGAATAAAAGGAAATCAAACATAAATGGACTTTTAGCACTATGTTGGATGGCAAAGATGCAACGGAAATGTACTAATAGCCAATATTTAGGGAGCACTTAGTGTGTGCAGAGCCCTGTGAGTGCTCCTCATGGAGGATGACACTTAATCCTCCGGAACTTTGGGACATAGGTACATCCACTCTTCTGTCTTACAGATGAGAAACCTAAATTTGGTTAGTTTAATTTGCCCAACATTATAAATTTTAGGAGACAGAGTCAGAATTTAAACTCAGGTGTAAGTTTCTAATTATGCCACATACACACAACATCATTAATAAAATACTTCTAATTGATTTTGCCTAAATCACTTTTCACAATTAGAGACTTCCCTAACTACCTGAGTAGGATTAGCACATAGTAAACAATAACAAATATAATTATTATTAGTGTGATTTTCAACATCCTACTAATTACATTTTTCTCACTGCAAAAGAAGGGAATAACTTAAGAAGCAGAACATAAATTAATACTAAGAGACAAATTTTGAGCCGACTTCTAATCCACATTATTGATAGGGGGAAAGGTTATCTTTATTGACAAATGCTAATCTGTATCTGGCTGTAACTATGGTTCAAAAATATAGTCCTTAAATCAACAATAATTCAATTCCAATGATCCATTAAAGCTCATCCAGAGGTGAACATTTTAAATTCATAATATGTGTTGTTTTTAAAAAATTGTTTACTCAAAATTAAGGATAGAAAAAAGTTGAAATTTTTAGCATAAGCATTAGTATTCAAATCTGTGTAATGCTTTCACTTATTTTTTCAAATATTTACCAATTAATTAAAATGCAAAGCCATGGTTCTCCTGTATGAGATAAGCAAACAGCATTCCTTAGTTTTGACCTATAATTTACAAACAGAATCTAGAGGTGAAGTAACATTAAGTCAATTAAATTAGCAATGAAAATGTTTATTCCTCAGGTACTGCCTCTGAAATTTATCGGGATTATTATTGTTTTTAAAGAGAGAGAGAGAAAGGAATCAATTTTATTTATTTTTTTTATCTGGCTTTTGTTCCTCCAACACTTAGTTTTGTATGTGGTGCTGGGGTTTGAACCCGGGTTCTTGCAGATATCAGGCAAGCGGTCCAACTGCTGAGCCACCACTCCAGCCCCTTGGGATTATTCTTATGATTATGAAATGAGATATGTTCATTATAGACAGTACTGAAAATATGTAAAAAAATAATTAAAATTATTGGTAATTCCCAAACCTTGGAAAGATAACTTTCTTTTCAATGTCTATATGTACATTTCTATATACACATAAGATCATTCTTTGAATACTTTAATAACTCTTTTTAAAACATTTTGTCCCATTGTTCCAGATATGAAACACCTGTAAAAATTTAAATATAGAATATAATATAATTATATAAATTATTATATAATTACATAGTAATAATATAGTTAGAATATATTAATTAGTATGATAATATATTTGAGCTCTAGAATGTGATTTCCAACCTATTTTAATGCACCTGTCACTTTTTTCCATAGTTTTTTTTTTTAAAGAAAGAAGGACAGTGAGAGAGAGAGAGAGAGAGAGCGAGACAGAGAGAATCCATTTTTATTGAGTTTTTCACATGGTGTTTGTTGCTGCGAAACTTAGTTGTGTATGTGGGTGCTGGGGTTTGAACTCGTGTACTTGGCGCATGCCAGGCAAGTGCTGTGACTGCTGAGCCACCGCTCCGGCCCCTACTTACTTATTTTTTTTTTTTTTAAAGAAAAAGGGACAGAGAGAGAGAGAGAGAAACAACTTTATTTAGTTTTTCATCTGGCTTTTGTTGTTCCAACACTTAGTTATGTATATGGCATTTGAACTTGGGTCCTTGTGCATGCCATAACTACTGGGCCACAGCTCCAGCCCCTCACTGGTGTCACTTCTGTTGAAGTATTTGCAGAAGTGAATACTTTGGATTAATGTGTTAATTAGGAATATGTAATGAGCATATTCCTATGCGGCATATATTGAATAGGGGAAAATTATATGATTGGTTGCCTCAAGTTAGAATTTAGGGATTCCCATTTTTTCCTTATTGTGAATATGACAATGAATAATCTTGCACATAAATCTTTGTATGCATATTGTTCCTTCACTTTACCACAGACCAGAACGTCTTTCCAAGAACTAAAATATGATTCCAGAATTGATAACTTATTAATACAGTGTTATTTTACAAATTACTTATATTTAGATTATAGAATATCCTCCCTCTGAACCTTTTAATTTTTTTTTCTTTTTGTGGTGCTGGGGATTGACTCCTGGATCTCATGCGTGCTAGGCAAGTACTCTACCACTAAGCTATAGCCCCAGTCTCCTTCTGAATATTTTGAGCAGTTTCATGTAAATTAAAAATAATTCCCTAAATCTGTTTAATGAAAAGATTTTTTAAATGACAGGACTGAAATAGAAGGAAAGGTTTGAGAGGAGGAAGAAAAAGAATAAAAACTCTTGTGCTTCATTCCTTTTCTATTGCCATTCCGTTCTTCCAGAATACTTGTCCTTGCCTTGTCCATCTGAAAACCTTTATTCTACCTCCTGAATTTACATTCAGCTGTAACATCACCTCCCTGGGCAGCTTTCCATTGTCTCCCCATGTGTATAAGGTGGTTTTCTGTGTGCACTCTGGGTTCTTGCTTATAAATCATTGTTCTGTCACTAATGTATATTTTCATCCGCATGCACGTGACATCACTATGATAATATTTATAGCTTTGATTTTCCTTCTGTTGTAATTTTATGTAAGAGTAATCTCCCTTTTAGTTACCAGGAAAGAGGGATGTGTAGAAGTCTTTGTGGGCAAGTTCTATATCATCCCTGGTAACTAAAAAGGAATTATATATACAAATTTCTCTAAAAATACTTACAGAAGGAATGAGTAAGTGATGACAAAGTACACCATTTCCAAAAAGAGGTTATAATTAATCCTGATAGTTGGGAAAGGAAGGAAAATTTAGAATTTATTGCCTGGATTTCTAGACATTTTTGCCTGAAAGGACATAATTGGATAGAGAGAGAAAGAGAGAGACAGAGAGAGAGAGAGACATTTACTTACTGTCATGGTTTGAATGTGAGGTGACCCCTAAAACCTCATGTGTGACAATGCAGGAAGGCTGAGGTAAAATGATTGGGTTATGAGAGCCTCAACTCAATCAGTGAGTTAATCCCCTGGTAGGGATTAAGTAGCAACTGAAGGCAGGCGGATGTGGCTGGAGAAGGTGGGTCACTGGGGACGTGAATCTGGGGTACAGATATTTTGTATGTGGCACGGAGTTTCTCTCTCTGCTTCCTGGAGCCCTGTGTTGAGCAACTTCCCTCCCCCACACTCTTCCACCATGATGTTCTGCCTCACCTCCACCCTGAGGAATGGAGCGCCGGCCTTCTATGAACTAAGACATCTGAAACCATGAGCCCCCAAATAAATTTAGCCTCCTAAAAGTGTTCTTGTCAGATCTTTTAATCACAGCAATAAAAAAGTTGACTAAAGCACCTACTATGAAAATTTAACTGGTTTCTGCCTGTGTCCAAGAAACGGACACCATCTGCTCAATGACACAGACACAATACAGACTTCAGCAATTCAAAATTCATCATCTTTGCAAATTTATGGGCTGTTTAAGTACAGAAAAAATTGCTTCTTTGTGTCATTTGGACAGATTTGCTTTCCATTTGTCCTTTGATAAAGAGAACAAAGACCAGCAAATTCCAGCAGCCCAAATCCACCCCATATGTGTGGCTCTGTGTTCTCACTGAGCTGTATTATATTCAACTTGATTGAGGAAAATAATGAATTTCATGGTATTGTAGATACTATTATTAAGAAGCCCATTGACGGGGCTGGAGCTGTGGCTCAGCAGTTACTGCACTTGCCTGGCATTCGTGAGGACACGGGTTCATACCCAGCATCATGTACACAACAAAGGTTCAGAACAATGAACGCCACATGAAAAACTAAATAAAAATTGACTCTCTGTCACTGTCCCTCTCTCTCTCTTTAAAAAAAGAAAAAGAAAAAGAAACCCATTGATGCTTTCCTCATGAAAACAGATGTTTGGTGGGCTTTTGTTTGCAAAGCACATGTATTAATAAAGCTATGCCAATATAACCTCTCTAATATTTTCTTACATTTTGCTATTTGATTCTATAGGCAACCCAAATGATCATATCTGAATCAAAGGATCAATTCGTATTGCTCTTTTATCTCTAAAATGCTTTGTTTCACTTGCCATGAAAGTTCTAGGGAAAAAATGTGACTTATGATTAGTAAAATTTCCTCTCAAAATATTGGGCAGAAGGGACACTGGGGATTCAGCAAAGGCAACATGCCCCACTTTCTCTTTTCCTTTCACTAGACCACACCATCCTAGAGAGATGAAAATCTATTAAAACAAGACATATACACAATTCAAACAATGCTGAAACCAAACTGAGAAGGAATGGAAAAGGAGAGTAGTTCATATATAGAATGATTTTTAAAACTTGAAACTATTTTTAACTGATACATAAAAATAAAAATATGTATTTATAAAAGTATGTATGGTATGTATTTATAGGGTACCATGTTATATTTTGATACAGGTATATATAGTGCAATGGTCAAATCAGGCTGAAAATACATATCTCCTCAAACATTTATTATTTCTTTGTGGTAAAAACATTCAAAAGTTTTTCTTCTAGCTTTGTTA